>NDXB01001146.1:141218-168405 GCA_002631895.1 Agapornis roseicollis | reverse complement strand
TTTTCTCTTTCCCCAATAGCCGGGGAAACAATTTTGTTTTTTTTTTTTTTTTTTTTTTTTTTTTTTTTAGCATATATATATATATATATTAGCTTTAATTTTAAAAAAACAACTTTTGGAATATTAATTTCTGAATGACCCCAAACTTATCATAGAATGGTTTGGGCTTGAAGGGACCTTAGACAGTCATCTGGCCCAACCCTCAGTGATTCAGCAAACTGCTGCTTTCATGGTTTGTAGCTGTATTTTGGGGGTAAAATTATACCACTGCAATTTTTGTTAGTTTTGTTAGTTCATGGCCAAATGTCTGAAGTCTTGTGATTTTTCAACCTACAGCATTCAAGCAACATACCACCCAAGATACCTTCTGATTTTGTTTACAGCCATTGGAAGTTTTAAAACAGGTTGAGGGAGAAAGCACATATTATAATGCTCCTCACAGCCTGTCATGTGCCCAGTGGTGCTGGCCACAGACCAACAAGGATTGTGAAACACATCACTAGGCTCCTGTATGTGTTGAACTGCAGGAAAATCACCAGCTCTTCTCAACTGATCGCTTTTTCTGCATCCACCCCTTGCACTGGTACTACCAAAATTTTCCCACTGGTCTTTCCAGCTTGATCCTGAAGAAACAACATCCCACCACTAACAATATGCCATGAAAAGCTAAACAGAAGTACTGGCAGACAGGGGGACAAGGAACTCAAATTCTGAAGTCATGTACACTGCAGCAGAATTGCTCCATCACCCAGCTCTATCCCAATCCACTTCACCCCAGGAGTCAGACTGATGAAACTCCCTTCTTGCTTGTATGCTGTGGCTCTGCAGAACAGGACAAATGGTTCTCAGCTGTACTGGAAAAGATAAATTTGCAATTTTATTGACCAAACCTTAACTGCTTCTCAGGTTTTCCCAAGGAGTCAGCTAATCCCTGTCACTATGTGCCTACCACAGTGAGGAACATGTCTCTTCTAGTGTGACAGATGGGTCTTAACCCCAGACTTGAGATCGTCTTCATCTTTTTTTGGCAAGTATTCAGAACTACAGAGCAACAACATTAAAGCACAGTTTCATATCTGTTACCAGCTGCAATAAGAGACTAACATTCTTCTTCGAAACAGAACTGTGTCAGAGTTAATTACTTTGAGGATTAATTTTTGAGATACTGTGACTTAGTAAGGTTTTTATTTTTTTTTTTTACTTTGCAAAAGCAAAATGCCACACACCTAGCCCAATTTAGTGAAAAACACCATTATTTGGTAATGAAGAAGAATTAAACCTTTACACTCAGAAGCACAGAAAAAAATGTAAATTTTACAATTAAGGTAAGCCAGAAATTATTACAGAATAATCACTGTCTGCACTTAATTCAGTCTAAGGTTAAATCCATAAATTTGGTGGGTTTTGAGTTTTTTTCTTTTTTAAAATGCACAAAGTAGTCTGTTCTTCATAGTTCAAAATGCCAATAGGCAACTTGGCAATTCTTAGAAATACTTACAGGAAGACAAAGCTACTTTAAGCTGATAAACAGTATACCTGGAATAGCTAAGCATTGCTGTTCAGAATTATTGAAAGTTAGTAAGTTTAAGATTTATATGACTCACCAGCATCTTTAATCCATTCATCATACAGTAGCACAGCCTTTGATGTCAGATTACTAAAGGCCATTTCCACTTGATTAAGATTTTATGATGCTGCCTGCAGGAAAACAAACCAAAACAGAAATACAGATTTTTAATTTTTTTTTTATTAATAAAATAAAGGTCAATAAAGTGTTTTGGAAAGGATATTCAGAAGACAGAAAGGAAAAAATATAGAGTGCCAAAAGAACACCATATGTGAAATACAGATCAGAGAGCTTTTACTGACCATATCACACTATGCTTAGGGCTAATTTATAGCTGAGCTATTATGTACAACAATATGACTTTGTAATCTCTACATACCACACGAGATGGTTCCATGCTATAAAGTGTTATCTTAAGAAACCATGCTGTGGTTAACCATTACAGTTAAGGGGTAAATATAATTAAAGAGCAGCAGCGTAAGTTCAGTTTTATTACCATCTCCACTTGACAGACCACGCCACTGTTATGCGATCAAGTTCAGCTTTCCAACACTTAGTGTTGAATATTTTAATTTTTCTAACCAAGAAGTATTTCTAAGGTAGGTGGGAAGGAAGAAAGGTGCCAATATGTCTGCATAATCCTTTTAAATACAATAATTAGCTATGCTACAATTTGCATGCAAATCACACCCTGATGAATCAACTGTTTCTACACCAGGATCATGAAGTGTCATAGTACCACTGGTAATATCATTAACTCACAAGAATTATCCAGCATATCCAGTTTACCTGCACCACCACCTACATATGTAAAACTTTTCAGAGAAGTATGCTTATATGAATGCTGATTTTTCCTCCAAAATCAAATACTAATCAGCCCTGCCCTTGCCTCATTCTGCCTAGAAAATACTTTTCAAAAATCCCAACACATTTGAAGGGTGTTTCTCCCATTCCCATTCAGGATCTCACTTTGCCATATGATTTCTCTCTATACCCCTGTGTAATCCTCACACTATTTAGTCACACCTTTGTCAGTCCAGGCTGTATCACACCTTGATAAACAGCTCCTTTGCTCAGGCTGCCCTTCTGCATCTCCTTCAGACTAAGGCAGATGGAGGTTTGGAGAACCAGTCCTACTTTCATGATGGTAATGCATTTCTCTTCATAGCTCCCCACTGTCATCTTCTGATTTATCCTTACCTTAACACTCCTGAAAAACAATTTCACCCTTATCTCCATGTCTATAATTGCCCTCCTGTTCACTGCCACTTCACAGGAGTTTTTAAGTGCCTCAGAAGTACACAACACCCACCCTCCATCACAAGATGCAACACAGACAAGCTTCCCTTCATTAGAGTTCATCTAACCTACCTTTTCCCAGTTCTCACTTTGCCATCCACTAGTTCTCCTGCTTGCACCTCTGTCCTGTATGTCTGATGAACATCTGAAACCACCATCAATTTCATGTTCAGAAAATATTCCCTCTCTTAGTCTGTTTAAAGTTCACATTTTACAGAAATACCATCCTCCAGCATCAGCATTGCCCAACTCAATGTCAATGCCTTTATGCTGACCTTTTTCACATGCCCTATGTTTATATTACGATGTTTGCGACAAAGCTCTATATTTATGAAGGTGCTGACAAAGTAAGAAGCAGCATGGGATATCCTCTTCCTTTTCTAATGGAAATTTAAGTGGCTCTCTTCCTTTTGGGACCAGCAATCACATGACAGAAAAGATTCTGCAGTTAAAGACAAATTAAAAATATCCCTGCCATTTTGCTCCATAAACCAAACTATAAATTACACCAAGCATATGTAAAACCAATCCTGTTTTGTACGCAAGTATTTCAGACTGTCCAACTATGACAGCCAGGCACCTCAGCTGTAACTGGTGCTGGGGGAAGTGTTACAAAACCTGTACTTTGTAAATATTTATTTCAATAATTACATTGATTCCAATAAGTTATCTTTAAAATTCAGCATTCCCATTTCAATCTCATGAGACAAGACACGGCAAATAGAAGGTACCTTGTTCAGGAGTTAGGACAATATTCTGCCAAAGTCTACAGGTACCTTGTGCACAGCATGGCTCAATATTTATTAAACATATTCACTGAATACCAATATTACATTATATTTAATCAATTCTTCAATAATAAAAATAGTTCACTGATCTCACTGCCAGTCAGTTTTCCCACTCTCATCTGATGATGTTACTGGAACTCAGTCAGACCAGCTAGCTCAACATGCTGACCAAAACCTAAACAAAAGAAGTAACCTACTGCTTCAAAACATGCTTCCAAAAATCCAGAAAATTCTCTGTGAATGCTGGCTCAAAAAGAATCGCCATTTATTATAAGCTTGGGGCATTGATTTTTCTCCCTTTTACAGCGCAAACCTCTCATCCTGGAAAGTGCAACCTCACAAATAGGCAATTCTTTACATTTATCACTTGACTTGTTGACATCATTTCATTTTTGCATTAGGAGTCCAGTGTTTAAACAGAAACTCTTATGACTGAAAGACGCTGGGATCTAACACAAGCTTTTCATCTGGAACCAGACTACTTCCAACAGATTGCTTCTGCTTCTAGTAGAAAGACAGTAGGTGAAAAGAGCAAATCCTCACGTCTCCCACGCCCTGCCATGCTGATGGAGAGGTATTTGTCCCACCTCCCCTGACTCCAGCACATGCAGTTCTTCCCCCTTTAAAATGTTTCACAAGATCTAAGACATCCTTCAAGGCTCTTAGCCTTCAAGGTTTCTTTTCTGTTCATAACCAAGCAAGGAAGCTCCACAGTAGATGCTAAACTTTTTCTGGAAGTTTCTGCAGTTTAGTTATTATCCTAGAAGGAAGGATGCACCAGTCAAAAAGTAGCCACAGCCTCAACACAAAGACATACTGACTGATCAATTACCCTGAATCTGAAGGTAAACAAACTAAAATAAGTTAAAACTGTTTTAAGAGTAGGAGTAATATCTGCCAGAAATACACTGCTGTTCAGAACTTTTCTACAGTTAAAAGATTCTTTTTAAATCAACTTTTATATATAACACTACTACTTTGCCTTCAATGTGCTTTACAATTCTACTTGTTTTCTTAATTAGGTACATATTTTTCCCTTGGAAGCCCATTTCTATGAATAAATGTTTGCATTACTGTTAGCATTTCAGGATTCTTTGTTAACTACCTACAAGTAGGGTTGATGGCAGCATGGAAAGTATTTTGCCTTATCCTGTTAGGCTTAGCTCACAAATTCATACCTACTGGAAAATAATATGTTTAAGGCTTGGTTTTTTAATGGAAGCATAAAAAAACTCCACACGCCACATACAAAATAAACAATTAGCTTGTGCTTCAGCAAAAACCCCACAGCCTTTTTTAACGACTGCTTTTTTACAGTCCAACACATTGTTAAGGAATAACATGATAACACTTTGACCATAATGCAATGTCCTGTAACACTTAGCTGTTTTGAAGTCTACAGACCTTATCCTCTAATGTGAGACTGGAAACATTTGGCCTGTAGGGATAATGACTTTGGGGCAGAGAAGGACACTTGATAAATATACAGCTTTAGTTCTTCATTACGTATACTCACCTGAACATGAACTATTTGTATATACACAGTTTCATGAGGAAAATATGTTTCCTCATAGTTTCCATACCTTTTAATGTACTTAAAGAATCAGCACAGCAGAACTTTTACTTCCAATATTCCACTTTCGGCTTCTAACTAAATTAAAAAATGCAACTAAAATACACTAACACTAGGGAATTTTCTTCTTAAAACAGAGCATCTAGAAAGTTCACATTCTCAGAATAAGGGAAGTCACAAACCAGACTCATCTTCAAAATTAGGTTCTTTTAAATGACATATTGGAAGAAATCTACATAAACTTAAAAAAATGTAGTCATGTAACCTCGGTCTGCTTAGCTTGAAAAGTTCTTCAGAACACAGAGGCAGTTTTCTCAAGCACACAAATTTGGAAAACAAGCCCTGAAATCACCCCCAAAGGATATGAAATGTACTCAGCTCTTACAAAGAAATTAGGGCTATTTTTCTTTTCTATATTTTTATGTTCAAATGCAATTAGAATGTAATATTGTTCAGCGAGGTTCAAGCCTGCTGTACTAACATAACTTCTGAAGGCATCTTTAAACAATTGTCTCCTTACCATTATAAAAATAGGGAGTGTAAGTGAGGCAAAGGAGGGAAATGTTAAAAGACCAAAGTAATTTGCTGGACTCTGGTCCCCTGCAGCTCAGTAGACAGCTGAAAGAGACCACTGACTGCAGTTAAGCATCCAGCTTGGCAGAACCAATTTCAAGTGGGACTTTTTTACTGAAGAGGCAAAGGTAGCCGATAAGATCATTTATACAGCCAAAAATGCCACAAATACCACGCCAAACTATATGTAAATGTCTCATGATGACAAGTAGTATGTAACAAGTTGTTGAAAGTGCTCAAGTTCAGCTAGCACACAAAACTATTAGTGATCCTTGTTATGGGAATTACTGGTATGCCTCAAACATTCCTTATTTTTAAATGAGAACATGAAGTTTTTCACATTCCTTTGCTTAGCCCACATGACAGATGTTTGCCATTCTTGATGCTCATTTATTCCCCCTACATATTTTTAAACATTAGAACAGATACCAAGATTTACTTTTAAACAATAATTCTACAAGTGTTTTGTGTCAATGGCTACTCTACAAAACAAGCAAACAAAGGAACTTGACAGAAAACCAAGTAAAGTGAAACAATCTAATGTAAGCTCTGTCACTTCAGAAAACAAATTCCAAAACTCAGAAGGAACTTAAGAATTTGCACTAGAACTTGCAAAGTTAATTATTAGAAAGACAAAACAGCTACCTTTACAGGGACCCCTATAAGGCAATACAGTTCAAACTACAATGGAATAATTTATACCCAAGGCAGACCCCAGAAGCAAAGGTTCTGGAGAACGTGAAAAGCAGGCAAGTAGGTAATGATGGGGGCACCCTCCACCCCAGAGAGCCCACTGGATGATAGGGAGAGTCTGTGGAAACCATTGACCCACACAGGTCAGATTTCAAAGTTCGTATAAGAAAAGACAGTAATACTGGCTTACATATTCAGGCACAGTTATAAAACTTCCATGTTTCAGAATCACTTGGCATCCTTTTGTTAATTCTGCTCTTTAAGTTCAGAGGGTAATTAAATCAAGACATTCCACAGATGGTATCTTAAGCTTTACCTGGGAAATACCAGCTGTGCCCTTCCTAATTCCCACAGCTGTGCACTTACATAATTGCAGTTATTCTAGCTACATTACTCCCATATGCCATTTGGCAAACAAATACAAACTGCCTTACATTAGACATGTTACTCATCTATATTCTGCAACAAATTTTTATACTTAGCTGGATGTTGTTAGGGATTTCCTTCAGAGCTGTTTATTATCTTCCCCATTCTTTATGCCTTCTGTTGACCACCCTTTTGAAAGATTCATCTCTTAGGCAAATTGGGTACATCCTGCTCAGCAATTGGTGGCCTTTTCTTCTTTGCTAATGCTGCTGTTTAACACTGTTGTTCTTGTCAGATGGCAGTTCTGCCCAAGTAAGTGACAAAAGACAGGCAAGAGACTCTATGCTGCAAAGGTACTTTGAGGATTTCCAAATGTCGAGAGAGGTACTAGTTGCTACCTTCATTAAATTTCAAATTCTGTTTCTGAAGCCAGTCCATTTTAAAACACCAACCCTAACTCCCCAGAACACATCAACAATCTCTGCACGTATATGTTAGAGTAGACTTGGGGGAGAGAATAGCAGATTTTAAGACGAATATAAAGTCCTTTTTAAAAAAAGTGGACATCCTAAATACAGATTAAAGAGTTTTAGAAACCATATTAGAACATCTACTTGTAAAATTACCCATTGGCAGTATTCAGTAACAGATCTAACAAATCTCTTGAGTCACCCTTACTGAATTATTTACACAGTATCTCTCTAACACTTTGCTTTTTTAAACTAGCATCAACTCTGTCATTCACTTATGTAGATTGTCTGTTAGCAGCAGAACTAGTGAAAACATGTTTCATTTCAATCACACTTCCAGTTGGTTTTCTGCCAGACTAACGGATTTCCTATTCTGATCTTGCATAAAATAAAGCCGAATTTGTATTTCCTTCCACACCTGCCTATAAACTGTTAAAAGAACTGACACTGTAGACTTCATAGCAAACCTGAACACTGGCAACACACACAAAAATGCTGCTTCCTGTGAGAAATCTTTCAGGACTACAGCCCTATTTTGTGCCCAATGCCCAGCCAGAATCATAACGGCATTCTCCTGGTCCACATACACTGATCAATCACCAGCAACAGTTGAATGGGGAAGCTTCAGTGTGCAGTCCCACAGCATCACTGCTGGCAGGTCTGGCAGCTCAAAGCTTAGTCTTTTGGAAAAATAAGCTACTTTTCAGCCAGCCTGCACCCAAAAGCATTGAGGGTCATGCAAAGTAAACACTGAGGTAAAAGAAATGCAATGCTGTAGGCACTGAGAAAAGTGACAGTAGCAATCCTTTCTTAGATCTCTTTAAGCTGATAGTGAAATCATGTAGGAAGGACACAGGATTATCATGTCCAGTCCTGCTTACTCATAGACAATCATGTATTAAATCTGTTGAAGTTCACACCCTGCACCACAACAAGTCATCACTCTGTCCATCACAAGCCACATGGGACACTCTACAACATGAGAGCCACAACCACAAAAACTACACTGGGCTACAGCAAGGCAGAAAAAGATCTGGCAACACCAACATCTTAAATCCATTCACTAGGGGTTGCAGTGACACATGCAGAAATGATCTTACAGACTGATGTCCTACATCACATAGAAAGACACATCAAGTCCAAACAGTCCCTGCAATCATAGCCTGGAAGAAAGTTTCTTTGTAAGTGAGAACCCACTTCAAGACCTGAACACAAGTTATCAGTTTAACTCAAATATGAGAAAATCTCTGGGCAGGCCCCTGAAAAGATTCCCAGTTTCAGTTGGGATGTGAACACCATGAAATTAAGCGTATCTTGCCCAGTTTTCTCTCCCTCACCATGTTCCCAGTGCTTCAGAGGAAGGCAAAACTGTAAGAAGGCAGAAAAAGCTCCATGAATTTTAACTTATCAACAGCACTTCCCTGTCTTTACAAAAACTTCAGCATTTGCATGTCAGACATCCTGTAGCCAACTAGTCTCACCTGCCTACTCCTGTGCTGCAGTGAGTGGCTCCTTGTCCTGGGTTCAGCAGTAGCAGTTATTTTTCTCCTTCTTAGTAGCTGGAGCAGTGCTGTGGTTTTGACTTTCAGCCTGGAAACAGCTCTGATAACACCGATGGTTTTAGTTGCTGCTCAGCAATGTTTACTCTGACCAAGGACTTTCTGAGTCTCATGCTCTGCCAGGGAGGAAGGAAAGCCAGGCGGAAGCAGAGACAGGACACCTGACCCAAACTAACCAAAGAGGTATTCCATACCACAGCACATCATGCCCAGTATATAAACTGGGGGCAGTTACCCAGAAGGGCTAGATTGCTGCTCTGGTCGGGATGGGTATCAATCAGCAGGTGGTGAGTGGTTGTATTCTCTTCCCTTGTTATTTCCCTTATGATTATTATTCTTGGTGGTAGCAGCAGTGGTTTGTGTTATACCTTAGTTACTGGACTCTTCTTATCTCAGCCCAAATGGGAGTTCCATTCTTCCGATTCTTCTCCCCATCCATGCAGGAACATGGGGAGGAAGAAAGGGGGCAGTGAGCAAGCGGCTGCATGGTTCTGAGTTACTGGCTGGGCTTAAACCACAATACTCCTGCACCCAGCCAAGGGCAGAAGCTCTTCTCGCTGGTCCCACAGTGCCTGACTTGCACTCCTTTGATTCCTGCTCAGTGACGTCAGCTCAGGAAGTGAGCCCTGTGGCACATATCACATGACAACTTTCACCTACAAGTCAAAATAAGGTTCACATAGGATGCAATTATTTTTATTAATGCAACTTCCATTAGCTACTGATATATCATTACCCTTATCAAACACCTTTGGGAAAGTACTGATTTCATAACTGGTCATATCCGACCCAGGTTAATCATCTCCTTACCTAAAGGTCTTTAATAGATTCTCCTTATCCCTATTTGCTTAGTATGTAACTAGAAAACTTTCTGCAGCATTTCAATCTTTCTTTCAAGACCAGATCAACTAAGCTTTGGGTGACTTCAAACAGGTTTTCACAAAATGAGAAGAAGGGGCTAGACAGCAATAACACAATCTAGTATTTTCAGCTGTGATACACAACCATGCTAACTCATACATCCAGTACTCCCCATTCACTCCTACAAGCCAGGATCTTAATAAGGTGAGCTTTACCCATTCTGGGTTTTATTTCCCTCTACAGCAGACAGGTCTAATTTAAGACTTGCTTACAGATGTGGTGTTTCTAGAGTGCCTACACATTGTTAGCAACAAAGCAAACCAGAACATAAAGCTCTGTACTGAAGTAGAGGATAAGGAGTGGAACTCATCTGCTCTGCAATGATAGCACAGCCTAGATTTTTAAGAGAATTTATAGGTAAGCCCTGAGAAGGCAAAAGGGAATGCAAATGCTAACAAAATACTTTGAATGAAAGGCATCAAGGATGGCTGATAACATCAAAGGTTTGTATTTTATAAGACTAAGAATGAAGGGGCATCCATAAACTAGGTCTAATGACATTTAATTTCTTCTCACCGTGATGGTGTAGATTGCTTGTTTTGAGTACACGCTGTAGTTACTTGAATGTTTTGGTAAGACTCTTAAACATTCTACAAGACAGACAAAAGCATTCTCATATCAGTTATCATTACCTTCCAAGTACACTTGACAAAGCAGGCCACAAGCATCACAGTCTCAGCTAACATTGCCAACCAAGACTTGTGATCAGTCTAAAGCTCTCTCTCTTTACTCCTTCCCACTGCCACTAACCTAAGTCTGTATCATTGCTGAACCTCTGGGAAGGATGGCTTAAATTGACTCTGGTTATTATAAGCACTATTGCTTATATCTATCTGCCTGATTAAAGTCACTCATGTCAAAATACAAAGGGACATGAGTGAGACTATCCCCTTCCTTCACCCTGAGTTGGCTGTCATCTATCCTCATTAACAGTTAGGAGTTAAAGCTTATGACTTAACTGTATATGAGAAACTCATACATCCTACTAATTACAGTAGAAGCAGTTTGCTACCAAAGACCCATAAAGAACTTAGTTTGTATTTATCCATCACTTAACAGAACAGTGACATAAATTGTCATTAAATAACCAGAGTGGGAAGCTAAGCAGAAGATAAATGCAGAGCTAGACCTCACCTTCCAGAAAAGAATCCTTAAAACAAATGGGAAGAACACTTGTTAGACAAGTAACATCTTAATAATCTATAGGAATGAAAAAAACCACACAAGCCTTATTCCCAAAAGCACCTTCTAAGTAATCGATGGCAACATACCTGTAGCTATTCAGCAGTGCAGAAAAATAGAGAAAAATCAGACCACAAATTTCCACCTGTGGCAGACAAAGCCAGACAGACATTGCTGTCTTTTGTAACAGGAAAACACAGTGGAAAGGAGTTTCATAGGAAGGGGAGACAAAAAATACATAACTGCCTTAAGAATACCTCAAGAAAGAAGGGGTGTGCAAGTGAAAGAAAAAAAAAAAAAAATCACCATTTCCAAAAAAAGGTAGTATTTTTTTACACTCCCACCTTGCCTATAGCATACACTTAATTCAGCTACTGTCACTGTAGCTGCCATGACAAAATGACATTGCAAAGTCAAAGTCATTTTACAGACCTTTTATTGCACCAGCGGTAATCTTGCTGGGTTCAGATTACTGGTAAGTAGTAATGCTGGTAACACCACTGTGGAGTTCCAAAATACTATTTTGTTCACTCTTTAATGCAGCAATTTACAAAAGCTGAATTGCTCCCACGCTGCTTTTATGCTGATGTGGACTGATTTCCTTTACCATTGTTTCCCACTGCCTTGTACTTGCTCCACCTACCCACCCTCTGGGTCCTAGGCTGATATCCTAAGCAGCGAAATAACGCATTCCTTCTGCTCCGATTTTGCTTGTGTTGCATTAGGCAGGCATAAATTTTAAAGGCAGCTGACCTAGAGCTGACACCCTCCCTTACTAGCACCCCCCTTTTCTTTAAGCTACCATGCAACATAGTAGACATGCTGTCGAACACTGTACACATCAGCAACTGCACCCTCCCTAGGAGGCTCTTCCAAAAGAAAGCTGGAACCAGCTGTGCCGGCATTTTCTGCAATGACCCACACAGCACAGCAATGAACTTTGGGAAGCTTGACACAGGCAACGGCTGCACAGAGGGTAGATGGTTGAGCTTTAGAGTGATAAAAGCCATTTTAAAGGAAATCTCTGCTAAGTGTTTTTAAACTAGTCTCAGAACACTCTCCCCACCCAAGGAAGTGTGTTGACAGTATCATAAAAAAAAGCTGCTGCTCCCAAGTTCACTCTTGGCACATTAAATACTGTTACAAATATGCTTTTTTGGAGTGTTCCAGGAAGCTACTGCACAGCCACATCCTAAATCTTTCCAGTCCAATCTGTACAGCTGCAGTTGGAGGATCCAGATCACTGAAGGATATGCAATGAGATATAAAGGCCTTAGATTTGCAGAGGTTTTGTTGTTTAAATCAACATTCTTCAGCATGATGAAAAGACCAGTTAATCACTACAAAACATACTCCTATGAGTATCAGTGTCAGGCAACTCACAAAAGTACGTCATACTGTTGTTTGAAGACTCAGGCCTCTCAGCCAGAACAACTAAACACAGCAGTAAGAACATGAACAGCCTTCAAATTTCTCCTGACACTCCTGTTTTTTCTCCTGCATTCCAAAGATGATCTCTTAAAAAAGGAGAAATAATCAGTTTATACTTGACCAGAGTTACTGCAGAATTGAAATACAGTTTCAGAAATCAAAGTGAGGTAGAAAAGCAAGGTGTTTTCCAGTAAGTGTGAGCTGCACTCTGTATTCAAGGGAGGGATTACAGACGAATGCAGGACAGACAGCAAAGAGACATCTGAATGTTAAGGACATCAGGAGGAAATGACCCTGCAGACTCATTCTGTAGTCAAACCCATGTGTAAAGGTTTCATTTTGTTTATACTTTGAGTTCAGGGATGAATGCATGGAAATTAGTGTATTACAAAATCCCAGTTGATTCTATCCGAAATTTAAGTAAGCTTTTGGGTAGCTGTCTTGGGTGCTGTTTACACTACTTCACAGCAACTTTCCAGGTGACTGAACCCCTTGGTTGGTTACCCAGTTTGACAGAGGTCAGGCACACAGCGGGAACATAAGAATGGGAGCATCCTTGTCTTGACTCGGTATCAACAGTACTTCCAGAAATACTCTTTTCCACTTGTTGTGAAGGTACCTTTCTAAGGATCATAGAAGTGTTGGACTTCCAGAGGGTTCACATGGAAGCCCTGGGGGTCAGGACTCAACAATAAGTATGGCATAGGAATAATTGTAGCTGCCTACAAGCAGTAGAGAGAGGACACATCCAGTGAAGGTCAATCAAAGGCCTATGGAGACAAAAGAAAAAGGTTGCTCCAAGGGCATAGCAACGCCTCACAGGACAGTATTCAGATGCCAATACACCCCCAAAACTCACATGAAAACAAAACTCTAAAGACTACTACTCTAAGACCATTCACTGACTTGATACGCAAAAGTGTCTTACAACAGTTCTTAAACCAGACCTTGATACAAAAAAATCCAACTTTAAAAATGTATCAGTTTTTTGTTCAGTTCCCAGCAATGAACAAGCAGGAGTTTGCATAACAGAAAATGCAAAGTAGAGGCTGATAGTATGGGAAAAATACATTAATGACATTACACAGCTGTGAAGGTTTCCTTCTGCTGCAGATCTAGTCAGCTACAACTTAGTTCCTTTGCTAAGAGGAATTTTTAAAAGTCTTCATTGTTTTGCATTTTCAGGAAGCTCAAGAACAGTGTATAAAGCAGCACAATGGAGGCTGTGCATTTGTAACAGTAGAGACTTTTAAAATCTGCTTACAACATCAAATTATGTTTATTCCTCACACAAGAACAGAATGAAACTCTACACAGGTGTGTTAATCACAGGTATGTTGTAAAGATTGTAAATCTCCTCTCAGTATTTTCCACTGCTACAATAGAATGTAGTTTTCGCCATCTTTCCAAACGTTCAGAGACCACTCAGCACCACAAGGCAGCTCTGTGGTTTAAAACAGATCAGCATGTAGGAATGAACCAGCTACATCTGGCCAAGTCAACTGCACTTGTTTTTTAATTCTCTTTTCAATTCTGAAAGATTGCCAGATACAAATAGCTCAAAAACAACAACAAAAAACATATCCCATCAACAAAGTGCATTAGGCAATAGATGTGCCACATCAGAATAACACGAGACAATAATATACTTCCAGCGCAGCAGCTTGGCAAGCAGCACAGTACTCAGCCTAATACTAATGTTCCTGTAAAACATCAGTATACAAGAAACAGACAAGTGTCTAATAGTCTACTCAGAATGCAACAGCGGTAGAAAAGAAAACTGGATCGTCTCCAGAACAAAGGACGATTAGGCTTGTATATCACCATGCATTTAAATTATCAAAAAAAGTCTTAGATAGCATTTTTCACATACAGGTCTCAGTGCCCTGCAGAAGAGGTCAGTGTGTTTAGTTCACTCTCTACATGGAACACTCAGCCACCAAAAGAAAAAAGGCACCTTTTCCACCTGTCAGCACTGCAAAGGTGTGAACAAAATCAAGGTGTTGGGTACCAGTTCAGTATTCCAGTTACTGTGCAAAACTATCAGGCCACACACTGCTTTCTGAACCTAAAGTTACTTTCCCACTGACTGGAATGGAGGACTGGGCCTCTTCCCACTGCCATGTTGTTAACAAGTGAACCAAGCTCACATGATTTCGATCCAAGTTTTGTCTAATGCTCCAGCATCTTGGATGAAAGCAACCAATGGCATGCAATCATACTTCACAAGGATATACGTAGTTTCCACAAGTATACCAAACTGCACAATTCCCATGGCTCCAGAGGCAATTTTCCATTCCATATTTCTAAATGTAGTTCAGATGGGGTATCTAAGCTATTTGGTTTTAAAATACAGTAGCAGCCTTATTTGAGATTGGGAAAAACTCCAGATCAAACCAAAACTTGGCATGGTTCAGGCCATGCTTATGAACCTTTTTTCTGCAACTTCCAGGTAAAGTTTCCTAACTGATCAGGTTATCACTGATAACTTGATCACTGATGACTTTGGTTTATGCAAAGCAGTTCCAAGATAATCTGAAATTCAGCCAGGGGATTTTTCACCAAGTAAGATTTCAAGCACTCATTAAAGTACCAGCTGAAGGGAAGTACAGAGCGCTCTACCTAGCAGCTTCTATGTTTTGTCTCCAAAATGTCAAGAGGCACGTTAATGGTTAGAAATTAAAATGAGCAAACTTCCTGAACACCAAAGCCATGCATAAAATTATTTATAGCCTTGTCTTACAATTTTATCACTTCTTTGTGTAAAACAAAACTCAAGCAGACTCCTCTTTAACAATCTAAGCTGGTACAGAGAAAAAGGTGCTTCAGAGACAATGTTGTTAGCACAATAGTAATAATGCAAGTGATCAAAGGAATAAATACATGTAACAAAGCTTCCAAGGAACACAGGTCAGAAGTAGTTTTGTGAAAGGTTTAATTTTAAAGATGATGGTGAACACTGAGCTTACTCCATTAGCCCACTAGCTTCTGTACACAGTGTCTTCTATACATCTCAGCCACAAAAGACAAGGGTGGACAGGGCACCTCTAAATGGCAAATTAAGCTTGCCAGACCCATTCTGTACAATTAGAGTTTCAAAAGTGAATCTCTTGTATCAGTACTGGAAAGATAAACCACAGAATTCTAACTACAAAAGTGACTGAAAAATGTATTTAACCCAGATATTTTCAACTGTACATCTAAACAAACAAAAAAAGGAATTTCAATCAATGCTGTGAGTGCAAATACTGTAAAATACACTACAGCATTCATTTGCACCTGAATTACACCTGAATTCAAGTAATTTTCACCTGTACAGAAGGTAGTAACATTACCAGGTACTGCTTCTCTGAACAGACTGTAGATGCTTCCATGCTGCCCACTCCCATGTGATACCATACGGTAAAGATATACCACAGTATTCACTTAACAGAGTAAATAAGCACATCTGACCAATTATACTGATGCTCTACAGCCGAAACCTTTTCATTGAAAACAATTCAAAAACCATTTCACCAAAAGAAAACGATTTTCAGGCACTTTATTTTTTAAACAGATGAGACAAAACAAAACAAACACAAACAAACAAACCCAAACCCCACACAAAAACAAAACAACAAAAACAACCCCAACAAAACCAAAAAAAGAAACCCACTACTTGTCACCTCAAACAACTTTCCTGAGTGAAGGAGCACGGTACCAACATGAGCCATACCCGTACTGTAAAACCATAGAGAAAAGCACTGAATCAGTTTTTTGTGACTTTGTTTTAAGCCATTTCAGGACTAATGATACAATGCAAATTATTTCCAAATCAACAAGCTGATCTTTGTGTTTCAGACTCCCAACAAGAGTTGTCCCCTTCTTTTGTTGGAAAACAAAGAATAAAAGGCATGGAGTTGTTCTTAGTAAGCCATATTTTCATCTTGGACATACTCATAAACCCAGAATGGAGTCACAGAGATAGGAGCATTCTCTTGAATTCCAGTCCAGGAGATGCCTGTAGAAACTCAACAACTTTGCGCACTGTATATTCTACTCCTGTGTACAGGTTTTTTGCAGGCACAACACAAAGTTATGCTCATTCACACACTTTTGGTTAAATACTGCTTAAAAAAAAAAAAAAAAAAAAAAAAAAAAGAGGCTTTGAATAGAGGCTCCAGGCATGGGGCCCAGTGTGCAAGGCACCATATCAATATAAAAGGTAATCCAAACTACAAAGAATCCACAATGAAATTAAATGCACGCAGGCAGCGTATAGGAATTCAACTTCTACAAGCAGCTTCTCTTGTCCATAGCCTGCTCACGCAGAGCAAGTCTGACTGTTTACAGAGTAAATCTGCAATTGTAAGTGCACTTTTAATGGTAGCAATGTCATTTTAATCAACCTCTCCCCCCATTACTTATATCTGCTCCTATTTCAACCTTGACTTGTGCTGGAACAACCATTTTTCTGGCTGCATAATAAAATAGATTAGGAAACATGTCCAGGGCGGGGGAGGCAGCCTCGCAGGAAAGGAAAGGGTATTTTTAACCCAGACCAGTTCCTCACTGCTTTTCAGCACCAGCCTTCACCCAGGGTTATATCAGCACAACAGAAAGGTGACACAAGGGCAAAAGCACTCAGGATAAAAGAAATGCTGGTGAAACTACAACATCAGGCTAAGCTGGTAACATGAGTGGAGTGGAGATAAGAGTCAGAGTTCACTGCTTTTACCATGATGAGTAATACAGCCCTGACACAGCTAAGAGGGGCAATTTGAATTGCTGCTGGCAAGTAAGATGATTCATAGAGTTTATTGCCACCTATATTTGTTTTTGTGACATCTGTGCCATTCCGCAGATGGAATTCAGAGCTTGCTTGTCCAAATTGGGGCTGGAGAGGCTTTTCAAGTAGTTTTTAAGAGATTAGTAGTGTATACTAGCTCAAGATTTCAAATTTAAAAATGCTACTGAAATTCAGTTCCTCAGATTCTCATCCAGAACCAATATAATAACCATGTAACTTTTCAACCTGTGCTGCTCTAAAATGTGTATTCTTCTCACATTACTCAATTTATGAGCTACTTACAAGTCTTTTGTAGTTAACATCTTCAGTGATAAAATGTTTCATGTAACCACAAGCAGACAGAACAAAATACATGCAAAAAAGAAAAATCAAGACATACATCAACAGGTACATGGAAACATTCTACTACACAGATTTAGTAAAAAAAAAACCCAACAAACAAAACACAAAAACAAACTCAAACCTGTTCCACATTTCCAGTTCAGTGGTCAGCATTAAACACTGAAACCAAAGAGAAGAGACATGTAACCTGTTCTGGTGTGTCCTACAAGCACACAACTTAGATAATGAAATGATATTTTGCTTTTTGGATCTCAACTAAGTATCAGAAAGACAGAAATAAAAAGCCCTTTCCTATGGCACCTGCAGTTTTGGAAAACTTCTTGTAAACTTAACACCAACAACAGGCTACAGAAAATAAAACTACTGCATGACCCTCTGAAACATCTCACCTATTAAAGGGACCGCATTTTAAAAAGTACAATCAGGCTTACAAAATCAATTCTTTTGTTAATGCTATGATTTTGTTCTAATAAACTGATATTTTCAAGGAGTGAAAGGTTTACTTTTCACTATTTAGGCTGCATTTGCCCTCTAGATGCAGCACTGAGCCTGGGTATAGAAGAGAGGCCCTTGGGCAAGCATCTGGGACCTACTCCCTAGCAATGTCCAACAATGCAGTGTAACTACCCAATTTCTAAGTGACATGCGACGTAATTTTAACTGAGCAGAAAGATAACAAAATTAAACCATGTTTTTGTAACATGCTGTAAACATGCTATTTCATGGCAACAACTCTTCTTAGTGCTGGAACAGCTTCTCTTCAAGTTCCCCATTGCTTAGCTACCTACCACCCCCTTCCGAATCAGGGACAGCTTCCAAGCACAGATCAGCTTCCTCCTAAATATTCAGAAAGGCTGACCAGAACTGCTGTTTGAAATATCCATAAATTGCAGTAGAGGAAAACATAATCAAATTTGTCAGTCCTCACCTTTAGTATGTACTTGGGCAATGGGAAAACCGATAAAAACAGTGCACACATGTGTGTCACCTGCTGTGACTTCAGGAAAGAAAACCAGAGCAGTAAGAGTTGCAGTGAGGAACAGGGGAATAGCATGTTAGGTTACATGTCTTCCTTTTCAGCTATCCAGGCTTTAGAAAGTAGCTTAAAGCTTCAAATATTCACTAGCCTGAAGTCAAGTGAGTATGGGACTATAAAATCATTTTTATCACGTCATGCCATGCCACTGAAGATGACACCACCCCATGTATTCATCTGTGCCTATGTACCATAGCTCTACTACCCATATTTTACAAATAGTCCTTAATCCACTTAGACAAAGCAAGCCAGATTAACCGACAGTCAACACTAAGCCATTTCATTTTGGCTTGGGGCAGACCAGGAGCTCACACCAGCCTTCATTAGGAGAGTTAGAGTGGCAGCCTCCAAGAGCCATGTCAAGGCCAAATGCATCAGGAAGGGACACACAAACCTGAAGCCTACCAAGTTAGACACAGAATATGACAAAGATGATTTTACAAGCATCTAACGAAAATCCAGGAAGGGAACTCTGCTCCCCTCCACCTCCTGCACCCAGCTCAGAGGAGACATTCTCCCACCTTCACCTCCACACACAGCCGGTCCTGCACACCGCTCACCCCACTGTCTTGCTCCGCATTTGCCTGCGCCTCCCAAAGTCTCTGTGCTAAGCAACCGGACAGGGTGGGCAGGGGAAGAGATGGAGCATTAGACCAGAAGCACTGTGCAGAAGTAGGTTCAAGAGGAAGAGCGGGAGCCCAAGGTGAGGGGAGAAAAAGAAAACAGATTTCCTGATTTATTGCAGTGGAGTGAAACAAAGCCTGGAAGTGCACAGCATGGCAAGGGGAGAAGCACACTAAGCAAAGGCCACCGAGTCATGTCAGGATACAGAAATGTACCTCATTAGTTCCTTTACAGGTATGCAATTAATTGATAGGCATTTCATGGTATTCAGTGAACTTCATAACTAGTTAAATCTTATTTGGCATGTATTACTTGACTAATACCACGGCATCTTTCCCAACACATTCCATGAATATTGCTTCCTGTACCATAATCTGCCTCACTCCACCAGTAAATAAATACTATTTAAGAGAAAGTTGGTTGACACATTGCAATGAATCGCAAAGTTACTGAATTGTAAAGTTATGTTATTCCCCACACTTGCAACATAGATGCTGCCCAGGAAGACTAAAAGCCTACGTCTGGCTAGGATTTCATATCCTAGGTCACTGCAATTTATCTTCAAGCAAACGTGCAATTACAAGAACTCCCTTTCCTCAGTGAAGCGTTTTGAGGGAACATCCACACTGCCTAACACCATGCTGATAAACAACGACGCTACCTCCACCCGAGGCAGATCCAAGGCAATTTGAACACTTCCCAGGCAGCACCCCAGATGCTGAGCAGCAGAATAAGCCAGGGAGCACGCTGTTCCCAGGCAGCTCCCCACAACCAGAAAAACTCGTTCAAACTTCTCCCACATGGCAACACTGAGTGTGGACCTACCCACAGGTTTGGGAAGGACTGAGTTTCAATGGAGTAAGGTCTATGGTTTGCCCAAACAGCTTTTGTTAGCTTATCTGGATTTCTAATACAAACAAACAAAGAAATCAGTAAAAGTTGGTCTGCAGTCTCACTATGCATTTTCAAGCATCACACAATTCTTTGCGGAGAGACACCCGAAACCCAACCGAAGTATAAACGTACTTAAAACGTATCTACAAATCAAGTAACAACATACTTCCAACGTTCAAACAACATATACAACACCCAGGGCTGCAGAGGGCAACCCCAAATGACTGGCCCAATGCAGCCATGTCAGCCACACGAGCTAGCACCCACCTGCCTCTTCAGCTCATGGCACTACCTCCGCAGCCAGTCCCAAAGGACGGACTCAACGGCAGCAGAGGAGACCTGTCTGCAAGGAGTAAAGAGGCAGCAAGCCAGACAGTCACCATCTCAACCAGCCAGACAACACCTGACTAGACATGGTCCCTCCAGCCGCACATTTTAATACCACCATCTGAGGAACGTGGGCCACACCTCTCCCTTGGCTGCCTTCAACCTTTTGCCCCTCCACTTCTTGACCCCTGGGACCACTCTTCTCTCTGGGAGGTGAGGGAGTAAGAGGAGGTATTTTACAAAAATAACCCCCCGGTGCAGCCTCCTGTGCAAGCTGGAGGCCATCCCCATGCTTCATCCTTGGTGCAACTTGCTCTCCTGCACTGGAAGATAAGCTCAGCACATATGGGGCTTAAATAGAGGGCTTAGAGAGACGGGCACCAGTGGGTGTGTTAACACAGAGCGTCTGGGGGAACAGCAACCGTGAAGTGGGAAGCGCAGACAGAAACCATGGGGGCCAAGCACGGTAGGAAGGCTGGGGAACAGGCATCGCGGGACACAGCTCGAGGGCCCGGGGGTAAGGCACAGCAGGAACGTGGACCGGGATGCGGCTGCAGCCGGTGGACGAAGGCGGGGAGGGAAAAGGCACAGCCGGGTGTTCGCGGGAGAGGCGTGAAGGATGCGATCGCAACAAAGGAGTTAGGGGGTAAGGTGTGCAGGAAGCTCTCCAGGGCGCAACGCCAACCCCATCGCACCCAGCCCTGCACGACCAAGCGCGGGACAAACCCGGGCGCCGGGGCTCCCTTCCTTCCCTCCCTCCCTCCCGACCGCACCGCACCGCACGGCCGCGGCCCGGTGCGCGCCCCGTGCCCACCAGGAGCACGCGCTGCCCCACTCAACTCCCGCGGTCAGGGCAGCACAACCTCACCTGTCCCTGCACCCGCCGGCCACCGACTGCGCGGCTGCACGGCGCGCGCGAAGGGAAAGCGCGCAGCGGGGGCAGGAACCGCCCCGCCCTCCCCTCCTCCCCGAGACCACGCCCTTTCCCCCGGCGACCCCGCCCCTCGCCGCACGCCCCCTCCCGGGCTCGCGGCCTGAGTCACCAGCCGTGGCTCTGCAGCCCGTTCCGAGCCGAGCCGAGCCGAGCCGAGCCGACGGGCTTCGGGAGCCCCTGGCCGGCCGGGACTCGCCTGTTGAGCTGCGGCTGCACCTGGACCCTTGTTTCCGAGCGGAGCGGGACAGCCCGGGATCGATGGCAGTCGGGAGTGAGCCACGGCAGCACCGGGGAGACTCAGTAACTGTTTTGAAAAGTGAAAGCAGGGCTGTCCAGAGTCAGTTCGGTGCTGTGCGGCATAGCCCAGAACCACTGTGGTACCCTTCCCTTAGAAGCTGTTGAGGATGAAGATAACACCCCCGACGACCCCGATCTAGAGAAGTATGGGTCACACAGAAAGGTGGTGGTGGGTTCCTAGAGTGTAAATAAGTGCTGTGTTTTAGTTTGCCTCTCTAGTCCTCAAAAAGTTAGAAAGAACAGCTTTCCAAGATGTTTAACATGGAGGTAATAGTTGGAGTCAAAAGAAAAAAACTAAGGATCAGGGAGGGGGCATGAAAGGAATCTGAAGAGGCAAACTCCTTTTATGATGTGCAGGAAAGCACAAGACAAAGGGACTGTAAGCTAATGCTGTGAAATGAACACATAGACAACATGCAGGCGCAGAAAGGGCCTCTGAGTTGGAGGACATAGGGAAGCTCAAACCCAAATTTGAGATCACAAGAGGCAGAACCAGCATAGAAAGCTTGTTATGAGTGTGGAAATACTATGAGGCTGAAAAACAAGTGGTGGCATGGGGATGGGTAAACACAGCATTTGTAACAGGGATTGTGCAGAAACTCCACATCAGTGAGTGACTGATTAGGCTAGAGACTTGGAAGGAGAACCGTAACATTCTGAATTTGCTTCATCTTTCTATTGGAATTGCTAGGATTATGACAGGTGAAGAAATCCTGGCACTTTTGAAAGAGCATCTTAATAAGATCACTGGGTTTGGTCAAAAGGGATACATAGAAATATGATAATCCATTGAGCAATACTGTATGTCTCACCCAGGAGGGGGATATCACAAAACAAAATTAAAACATTCCCCCACCCCTTAACTCTCAGAAGGCAGAGCCTTTTCTTTGATTTCTTGGTTCAAAACTATTTTTTCTAAGGCATCAGCCAAGAAAAATTACAAACAGAGCTTAGGAACCAGTACACCCCTGCTCAGACAGAGTTCTTGGGAGCCTTAAGGCTAATAAGTCCGACTTGTCCAGAGGGATGCAGCTATGTGGCTGAGCAAGCAACTAATATTCCTCATATGTTGTAAAATCAATTTTGCCATGCTTGATAGAGCTGCCTTGGTCGAGACAAAATGGGACACTGGGGAGCTTAACAATGAAAAGTAAGTAGGTCACCAGTAGACTTCAAGATGCAAGGCTGTTGTCATTAATGTAAGAAAATAACAATTACCAGATGCAAGCTAACAGCTCTAACACATTTGATGCCAACGGTGTTAGCAACAACATTTGTGCTCTCTTTGGAGCCCTGTAAAGAGTAAGTGGCCTCACTTTCCATGTGCTTCAGGAGCAAAGGTAATTTGAATCATCAAACAAACCTGGGTTGTTGGGAGAGGACAGAAATAATGGTTGACCTGCTCATGGCAAGTAAATGATTAACATGTAGGAGGAGAAAGGCAGCATGAAGGAGAGACGGCTGTGCCCTGCACACACAAAAAAAGCAGGGTCACACAGGAAATCAGAGATGTAAATTGTAAAAACAGACAGCTGGCAGCAACTCAGGTTTTTTCAGTGCTTGGCGCATGAAATCTGCACATGAGATTTATTGTAAGTTATCTTTCAAGTTCCCTACATTCACCATCACAAGAACAGGACAAAAGTGAAATGAATGTAGACGCTGGAGACAGCTCTCCAGATTTTATAGGATGATGAAGAATTAACTCCTGATCCATGCTGGATGGAGAACTGTGCTTGTTGCCTTTGTTGCCTTACTGGAATCCACATAGTTCAGACACTGCTTCTCTAATGCGTAAAGGATATTTAGATTGTCCTGTTGGAAAGATTTGTTCTTTAAGAGATTCTTAGAGATGAATACTCTCTAGGACTGTATCTGAAGGCTGAAGGGCTAATCACCAGGAGAATCTCAGGAACCACTCCCTCATGCACCAACTGTGCTGGGAGCTTTTGCTGAAACAGTTCTAATCAAGCAAGATAGTCACTGAAAGAACAGCAACAGGTATCTGCACATCAGTCTGCAAGAGATGCAAACACTACCCAAATATTGTTTGCCAGCTTTGCTTTCCTGGAGAACATCTGGTTTGTCTGTGCACCTGTACTGGGGTTGAGTCACAACTGACAAATCTGTCCCAGGCAGGCTCTGTTGCAAGTGGCCCAAATCCCATGTCTGTAACAGCAGTGTGTTGCTGTGTTTGGCAGCTGGACTGGAGACAGAAGGGCTCTCATGATCCTTCTCATTTTCCAGATGGAGTTACTTTCAGACTGTACTTACTCTTTACTGCAGAACAGCTTTTACTACCTAATCCTCTGAGCCAGAACAGCATCCTTTGAGGCATTCTATACTTTTCCCTGCTGAGGTTTGTTACAAGGAGACAGGCATGGGTCCTTGTGTAATGGTGGTGGTGACCTTTCAAGAGCAGTTTCCAAATGGCAGAGAAATTCCTCCTCCGCTTTTGCTGAGGCACAAGGTGGGAACTTAGCACAATCCTGCTCATCTATCTGAGGAGGATCTGAGGTGTTGCAAGGAAGTTCTCCCCCCTCTGTGGACGTACACTGCAGGTAACTGTGCAGAAGTGAGTAGCTGTTGCAGGATTTGAATGGTTTCTTGGCATCATAAACTTACCACAAGCCACTGCAGTATTGTGAAGTCAGCTCTGTTTCAACAGTTACATGTTTACCTACATGCTGAGCTCCAGTTCTGCCATTTGAACCATGGTGTAATTCAATAAATACTCACAACTGTGACAAAGCTATTCAGATAGGGAACTTTTCTCAGAAACCCACTTATTTCAATTGACAGTATTAAAGTCGTTAGGTCCTTACCATGAAAAATAGTTTTACTATTTATGCAGCTGAGATGTGTGCTAAGCAGGAGTGAACAAAGGTTCTTCAAAAGAAAAATGGCTATTGCAAAAGCAGAAGCAATAATCATAAGTGTATGTAAATACCTTTAAAAGGGATGTTTAACAGATATAGTGTCATGCTGTCATATATTTATGATACAAAAAAATTGATATACATATATGCTACATACTGTATTATATGGATATATTTTAAAGTTTATGTATAATGTGTACATAGTGCATACACATTATATACATAATACACAGGTAGCAAATATTGTATGTATAAATACACTTAGAATGCATATGAACACACAGTCTATAATACAGTTTATTACATAAACACTGTGCTTCTGAAATGAAAACTGATAGTGACACACCTCCTCAGAGTGTATTGCTTAAATGCAGGTTGATTGCAGCTCAATCTATACCAGGAAGGGGAATGAAGTCAGCTGCAAAATGTGCATTGCAGTCAGCTAAAGAAGTCTACTTAATGCAATGAGACAACCAAAGCCACAATAGTTGGCAAGACTATTCCCAAAAATTGTAAATTTGCATCACCAGATTTTCCATTTTACCCTGTCCCATCTCTGGAAACAATATGTGAAGAAAAAGCTAACCTCACTAACATTGTGCCTTTGAATGAAAACTCCAAGCATATTCCATAGTACAACAGACAGTGGCTGTTTTGGAGCCACAACATTTTACAGCTTTTTATAGCTGAGAATTCTAATTCAGATGCTCTCTGTCAACTGTTTTTAACACAAAATTTATAGCTAAATATTTCATAAGTTTGATTTCATCTGTATGTGTTATGGGCAGTGATGGGAGCATATATTTTACTCTGTAGGAACTCACACTGACGAAGCAAAAGGAAGTAGTAATATTTTCAGATGTTGGAGGGTTTTAGAGTCTGCTGTACCTAGGCCACAACATTACACCACAACCACAGACTTATGCATGAGCTGGGTGCATAAACATGTCTGGAAAAATAAGTTCCTTTTACAGAGCAGTGCTACGTGACTGAAAAATCATTCTAACGTGTATCAAGAAAAAAGTGTTGATCAGCTGAAGTATAGAGAGGCTCTGCAGAAGGATTTGCACAGGTATGCTGGATCTGTCACAGCTGTGCTGTGGCCAATGGTATGAGGTTCAACAAGGTGAAGTGCTGAGTCCTGCACTTGGATCACAACAACCCCATGCAATGCTACAGGCCTGGGGCAGAGTGGCTGGAAAGCTGCTCGGTGGAAAAGGACCTGAGAGTGCTGATTGATGGAGCTGAACATGATCTAGCTTATGTCCAAGCAGTCAAGGAGGCTAACAGCATCCTGGCCTGTATCAGCAATAGTGTGGTCAGCAGGGACAGGGAAGTGATCATCCCTCTGTGCTGGGCACTGGTGAGGCTGCACTTCAAATTTTGTGCTGATTTCTGGGCCCCTCACTATGAGAGAGACATTATGGTGCTGGAGCTGGTCCAGAGAAGGGCAACGGAGCTGGTGAAAGGTCTGGAGCACAAGTGTGATGGGGAACAGCTGAGGAACCTGGGGGGTTTAGTTTGGAGAAGGCTGAGAGGAGACCTTATTGCTCTCTACAACTCCCTAACAGGAGGTTGTAGTGAGGTGGGGTCGGTCTCTTCTCCTCAGTAAGAAGCAATAGGACAACAGGTAACAGCCTCAAGCTGCACCAGGGGAGGTTTAGATTGGATATTATAACAGCCCCTTCCCCAGAGAGGGTGCTCAGGCAGTGGAACAGGCTGCCCAGGGAATGGTGGAATCACCATCCCTGGAATCATTCACAAACCGTGTAGATGAGGCCCTCAGTGACATGCATTAGTGGTGGTCTTGACCACCACTATGGGGTAGTGGTTGGACTTGATCTTTAAGGTTTTTTCTAACCTAGTTGATTCTGTGATTCTAAATGGATAAGCACAAGGCAAAGGAGTATCCAACACTGTTTCTGTGAATACATTACAGCTTTCCCTAGTTGGGGTTCCTGTCTGATTTCAGACAAACCAGGCAATTTTTGTTCCTGTTCTCGCCATGACACTAATGTCACTCGTGCTTGGTAGAGGCTACGGATTACTAAGTTACCTTGAATCCAAAGAGATCAACTCATGCTCAAGGAGAGGTAAACCATGGAAAAACAGCTTTGTGGCAGACATGGTTTTCAAGGACTCATGAAAGCAGCTACAGGCAAGATATGTTTCAAATGGGTTAAAATAAGTACTGCCACTTTCCTAATAAGGGTTCCAATAAACTCATAAGAAACCAACTGATTAAGTGTAAGAACTTCCTGATTTAGATTAGTTTTTAGATAAAATGTAAAAAGAGTAGGCTTGGTACTTCAAGAAATTTTTAATCTTGCAGCATGATAGAGGCGTATTCGTAGCATACTGTGTTGTCACAGCTACGATACAGACATAAGCAAGCTGGGTTTGAAAATAAGATTCTTCACTGGCAATGTAAGACCTGAAGGATGACTCTGAGAAGAATCTTTTCTGAGAAAGAGAAATCCCATGAGCTAATTACCAATAAATCAAACTAATCCATATTACATTTCATAGTTAATTACACTTCTTCTGAGGTTGCTCAGACCTACAGTACTAGCACAGATGAGGTATTTTAAATTAGGCTTTTGAAATTAAGAAAAAAAAAAAGACAAAACCAAAAACCAAAAG
>NDXB01001146.1:116127-141098 GCA_002631895.1 Agapornis roseicollis | reverse complement strand
AAAAAAAAAATGACAAAACCAAGCTAAAAACCAACAGAAAATGCAAACACCCAAAGAACAAAAAAGTTCTTCATTTATGTATTTGTTTCTCTAGAAACATTTGCAAGAGGTATTAAGGACGTTTTCCATTACTATGCTTCTATACATAGAAATATGGAAATCCAACAGCTTTCTTTTAAGAAAGGATGCACTGTGCAGGTCTGCAGTTACCTCCATAACCTGTCAGAGTCACAAAAGCGGTCTCACAGAGCATGTTCAGATATATTCAGGAGTGCTGCAGAGGAGCAGTGGCGGTCATAAAGAGAACACTGGAGTCACAGGTGTGTTTTAACCTGAAGAGTGAGAGAGCACTGCCTGCCACTCTGCAAAAAAGGCTGGTGATGGTTCTCTTTGGAGGGAAGTAGACAGTGACCAAAGCAGCTAAATCAACCAGCTGCATGTTAAGATTTTACAAGGACCAACATGCAGCATCCTAGAGATGCTTTTTCCTGGGACAGGTTGCAATCTTCCAGTCCCTACAAATAATAAGCTGAAATTAGGGGAAAATAGTGATGAACACAGGTCAATTATAAAATTAAAATAACATTTAAATGCCAGATTTTCAAGACAACTATTTTCCAGCAACTTTGATGAACAAATGCTGTAAGTGTGGGAATTAGTATGTTGCTTCTTCATAAAAAAGTATTGCACTCGGTCCAAGTGAGCTAACAAGCAGCTAATGTTATTCCAGGGTTACAAAAAAGCTAATGAAGCCTCCCTTCCATTTTCCTTATTCTGTGGGTACAGTCCCACTCTAACACAGCCAAATGGCTTTCAGATCAAAGCTCTCATGTTCTTCTGCTCAAAACACTACCTGAACTGGCAAAACAAAGTATGCACCTAAGCACATAGATATGCCAGCGAATGGAAATAGCAAAAGGAGGACAGGCCTGAGGTCTGCCTAGAGAGGTTGGGTGATATTTCAAAAGCAAACAGAACTACCAATTTTAAGCAGAAGATCTTGATGAATAATATTGAATGAGCAAAAGGTTGAGGAGTTTGGTGCAGAGACAGGCTAGGATAAAGTCCTGGCTTGGGGAGCTGTGTGTGGAAGAAGGAGCAGTGTGAAAGCCATTGCTCTCACAACTACTGCACACTGGCCCATGGGGAGCAGGACCTTCAGCTCAGGTTTCAGGAGATTAGGAATCCATGGAAGTGAGCACTGACTTTGATGACGTACCACTGGATGACTGCTGGACATGCACACTCTGTGTGTCCTGAGGAACAAGCTGGGCTCTACCTTTCATTCTATCAACTAGAATGGCTCCTTCATTTCTTTCCTCCATGTGCTGGTTTTGGCTGCAGTTGAGTTAATTTTCTTCATAGTAGCTGGTATGGGGCTATGCTTTGGACTTGTGCTGGAAACTGTATGGATAATTCAAGGATGTTTTCATTATTGCTGAGCAGTGCTTATATATAGCCAAGGCCTTTTCTGATTTTCACACTGCTCCATCAGTGAGTGGGCTCGGGGTGCACAATAAGTTGGGAGAGGACATAGCAGGGACAGCCAATCCCAACTGACCACAGGAATATTCCATACTATATGGCATTGTGCTCAGCAATAAAACCAGGAGGAAAGTGAGCAGGGGGGCCACTGCTTGGGGACTGGCTCGGTATCAGTCTGTTGGTGGTAGGCAATTGTTTTCATTTGCATCACTTGTCTTTCTTGGGTTTTATTTCCCTTTATTTTCCTTTTCATTACATTTTTGTTATTATTTCAATTATTAAACTATTCTTATCTCAACCTATGAGTTTTCTCACTTTTATCCTTCCAATTCTCTTCCCTCAGCTGGAGGAGTGAGTGAGTGGGTGGCTCCACCATGCTTAGTTGCTGGCTGCAGTTAAACTACAATACACTGTCTTCATAGTTCTTGTGCCTGTACAGCTTAATGCTTGAGTAGCCTTGTGAACTACTGAATGACTTTGCACCTTTTGACTGGCATTTCTTTTCTCTCTGGCAGGGAAAAAAACTTTGCTGGCATAGTTTTCAAGCCACTGGAATATATAATAAGCCTTCCTCCTGATATAAAATATACTAATGAGACCTTACATGTGCTTAACGCACACAGAACAAGTCTTCCAAAGTACTGAAACCCATAATACAACACGGGAGTTCTGATAAGCAGCAGTATAGTTCTTATACACCACAGTTCTGCATGTCTCACAGATATTTACATTTAATATAGTAGCCCATCACTGAGTTTTACTTAAATTACTTTGATATACTTCATTAGTAAACCTAAATCTGAATAGTTACCAATAGTGGCGGAACAGGATGAAGCAGCTGTTTCAAACTTTCATTTAGGCCCTCAGGTGTATTAGCTGTCTGTAAAACAATTACATATTCTGGAAACTTTCTTTATAAACAATGAAGAATAGCATTCAGATGGCAAAGTTCCATGCAACTCTAGAGATGCATTGGGAAACAATTTATGCACTGCGCTTAGAACATGCAATATACTCCAAGCAAGTGCCAAACATGATCATTTCCCACAGAAGATGTGCAGAAGAAGTGTTCAATATAAGGCACCTGTTGAATTAGTGGCAGTGCAAACCATGGAACAGCATTGGACCGATTGGATACATAGGATGCTTCTACTCACATAGGCTATAATGCATGACTTGGGTACAAAAATAGTCTCTGGGACATATGCTTCACCTGGAAGATTTAGTGATGGGCAAAAGAAAAAGAGATTCATTCAAATACACTATTTTATGAAGTCCCAAATCTTTTCCTTTTTTTTTAATGTTTGCTAGCATGAGAAACATGATCAGCTGGTTTCCTGAGGTGCCAGGGAACAGTGTAGGAGGTGATAGCAACAGTAATTAACTGTTGAGCAACACCAGACACTCCCTACTGACTGCCACAAAACATGAGAACTTGATACTCTTACCATACACCTACTCTTTGGTGTATCTTTTATCATAGCAAACATGGGCGCTCCAGACTGCTGCATTCATTATGCCTTGTTTATCTACAGAAAATAGGAAAGAAGCATTTTAATACCATAACAAAGTAGTACAGCCATGGCAGTATAACTTAACTGCCATGTTAACTGATGTAGGTGAACTGATGTAGGTGATGTAGTTTAACTGATGTAGGTGAACTGATGCAGCACGCCAGAAAGATACGCTAGTTTGTGGTGCAGTTGCTCATGTATTACACTGCGGAACAGATGTAACCTAAGTTAGAGGATTCTCTTTTTCCTTCCTTTTCCCCAGGCTACTCCACTTTCTTAAAATGGCACTGACAGGCTAAAGATCTACCACACAGACCAAGATGCATTTGTGTGGATGAAAGGAAAGCATTGCAGGCAGGCATTAATAACTACAGTTCCCTCAGAGACCATCCTGAACTATTAACAGGGAAGACTAAGAGTCAGCTTTAAATTTTAAATATAGGTGGAACTGGCTGGCTACCAAATGTAAGTTTATTCTTGCCAATGGTCTCTGGCAAGATTGTAATATATTTATTCATTTATTATGAATAACTTTTTGAGCTAACTTTTCTAAAAATATGATTCCAAATTTTGTTAAGTTGTTTGAATAATTATGTTGGAGGCTAAGGCCTGTGACTAATACAAAGCAAGTATCCTGTGAAATAAATACTTTGCAGTCAATGGAAAATGCTCAGAATCTTTCAAAAGTGGCCACTGAGAGCAGCAAAAAACGTTTTAAGAAACCCCCCTTTTTTTGTTCCACATGTTAAACTATTTTGTATTAAACAAAGACATAATATTTTTGTTGCTGAATAAGTTATCCCATTCTTGTTTAAACATGTTGCTCTAGATTACAAACATGTGGCTGTAAAAATAACTGGTTGGACAGATTTAAACTGCTGATTTTAATCTCTGATTTGGCATGAGGAAATTTGCTCTAAACCTGTTAGGATTGCAGATGCACCTCTGTGCCATAGCTGTAAGGCGGATTCGTAATCTTCCAAGTGTACAGACCTCAGTGACTGACTGAAAGTCTCTTCTTTGGTAAAAAGCTAAAATGCATAACTAAAAATAACCTTGTTTCTTTCTGTCTGAATTCAGAAACAAATGGTGATGAAACTGAAATTAGGAGCAAAGTTGTATGCCTATGCAATTAAAAAATTCTTTCATATGTAAATAGAAAGCTGCCTTAAAAGTCCCAAATATTTTTCTCCACTCTCCTGGGCTTGGTGGAATTTGGCAGGACTAGGCGTGGGTAAGGGTTTTCAGCATGGTGGATTACATTGGTTAGCTGCTATGTGGTCAGAATATGTGAGCTGCTGATTAAAGCTGCCTATGCAGCACACAGATATGATTAGAAGGGATCATAGAATCATAGAATAGCTAGGGTTAGAAGGGACCTTAAGATCATATAGTTCCAACCCCCCTGCCATAAGCAGGGATGAAGCTGTGTAGTTATGCACCTGCCTGAATTCATGGCCACTTTTTATCCCCCATTTCCACTGTTTTTATGAAGTAAACTAAAAAGCATGGGAGGGTGGAAGAAGGCATGTCCATTTCATAACTCAAATCTAACCACACAAAAGGACTTTATTGATATGTTTTACATATTCTGGTTTGTTGGGTATTAGAAGCATTAACTACTGTCCTCTGAAACCAGTATACTGCCTTCAAGAATATCTCCCCTGTGCCAAAACCTTAGCACACATCTTAGAGTCTAAGCACATGGCCTATACTGAAGCTATCTTTCTTTATGGACTACTTTAACCATGTTAGTTCCTAAGTTTTACATGCGAAAAATATGTATCCGGGAAGTCCCAGTGGTCTAATTTATATGCCTATAACTTGACTATGTATCACAAACTTTAGTTGTAGGCTTACCCATTCATTGTGGCAGATCCTAGGCCAATGTGCACTGAGGAGCTTATAATTATCAACTGTATGCACAAAACCCTTACCTTCATTAAAAAGTGAGTTAGGAAGAAAACAGAGAACTATCCTCCAGTGGTGCCAAAACAGTGGTAACTTAAACACACTTATATCTCTAGTGCACATGCTCTTCCACAGAAGAGTTGGAGAGCACCTCATGCTGTGACCAGCCCTACAGTGTAAGGGACTTCACCAGGAAACTCACTCATCTGTTACAGCCCTGTGACTAATGTCCTCTGTTAGTCTTCCAGGTGGGTGATGAGGAAATCTCTTCAAGAAGCCTTAGGGGCTCAAGGAGGACTTCAGGGCCTTGGAGTGACTGGTTCAGGGTTTAGCAGTGCACCAGCTATTAAGAAGGAGAAAAACGACTTATAACTGAACCCAGAACAAGGAGCCCAAGTGGTGTTCTCATCCCTCCTGCCAGACACAATCAATGACAGTGGTGACACCAGAAATATCACATTAATTAATTCCTGCCTCTTTGACTGGTGTCAGCACCAGAATTTTGGGGGTTTTGACCATGAGTCAGTCTACACAGCACCAGGGCTGCTGGCAGCAGGTGTGATACACTTGTCCCAAAGAGGGAAAAGGATCCTAGCCCAGGAGCTAGCAGGGCTTATAGAGGGGGGTTTAAACTTGATTTGAAGGGGAAGGCAATAACACCAGGCTCACTAGACATGAGACACGGGGTAGCATGCTACTGTTGGAGCCCAGATCCACAGGACAACTTCAATACATCTGTGCCAACATCCACAAAATGGACAACAACAGGCAGTAGTTGGAAGCCATTGTGCAGCAGGGAAATCATGAAATAGTCACCATCACAGAAACGTGATGAAAAGAGGCAAAGAAACAGAGGTAGTGGGGTTGTGTTGTATGTTAAGGAGTGCATCAACTGCCTTGGACTCAAGGATGAATGTTTGTGGGTGAAAATCAGGGGGAAAGCCAACCAAGCAGACATCCTGGCAGGAGTCTGTTATAGATCACCTAGCCAGGATGAAGCTACAGATTAAGTGTTTTTCAAACAACTGGGAGAAGTTTCATGATCCCCCTTATTCTCATGGGGACTTCAGCATATCAGATGTCTGCTGGAAGTGCAACACAGCAGAGAAGAGACAACCCAGGAGGTTATTGGAGGGTGTGGAAGATAACTTCCTAACACAGCTGGTGAGTGAGCCAGCTAGGGGAGGTGCTTGGCTGGATGTGCTGTTCACAAAAACTAAGACTGGCAGGTGATGGGATGGCTGGAGACCATCTTGGGCAAAGTGATCACAAAACAATTGAATTTTCAATCCTTGAAGAAGTCAGGAAGAAGGTCAGCAAAACCTCCACCTTAGACTTCCAGAGGGCTGACTTGGGCCTTCTAGGATGCTGGTTGGCAGAATTCCTTGGGAAACATTACTAAAAGACAAAGAGGTCCAGGAAGGCTGGACACTCTCCAAGAATTAAAACCTTAAGGCACAGGAGCAGGTGGTCCCTATGTGCCAAAAATCAACACAGTGGGGAAGAAACCAGCCTGGCTGAACAGGAAGATGTTGCTTTAATTCAGAGAGAATCCATCAGCTGTAGAAAAAGGGACTGTCACCCCATGAAAAGTATAAGGATGTTGTTAGGTTATGTAGAGAGAAAGTTAGAAAAGCAAACTCATAGATAAAACTAAACCTGGCCACTGCCATAAAAGATAATAAAAAGTCATTTTACACATGTATTAGCAATAAAAGGAGGGCCAAGGAGAACCACCATCCTCTGCTGGATACAAGAGGAAATGTGGTGACTGAGAATGAGGAACAGGCTGAGGTACTTAATGCTGCCTTTGCTTCAGTCTTTAACAGTCACACCAGCCATCCTTAGGGTACTCAGTTTCCCAAGTTGAATGTAAGAGATGGGGAGCTGATTGAAGTTCCCATAAATCCAGGAGGAAATGGTTAGCAACCTCCTGCTCCACTTAAGACATGCACAGGTCTATGGGGCTGGAAGGGTTACACCCAGGGGTGCTGAAGGAGCTGGCAGAGGAGGTTGCTAAGCCACTCTCCAGCATCTATCAGCAGCCCTGGTTTAGTGGGCAGGTCCCAGAGGATTGGAGGTTGGTCAATGTGCCGCCTCTCTACAAAAAGGGCAGGAAGGAAGACCCCAGAAACTACAGGCCTGTCAGCCTAAGGTCTGGTCATGGAAAAAGGGAAGGTCATGGAGCAGTTGATCCTGAGCAAGATGATAAAGCACATGCAGGAAAATGGGGGGAGCAGGCACAGTCAGCACAGGTTCATGAAGGGCAGGTCCTGCCTGACCAACCTCACCTCCTTCTGCAATAAGGTGACCCTACTGGTTGATGAGGGAAAGGCTGTGGACATTGTCTATATGGACTTAAGTAAAGCATTTGACACTGTCTCCTACAGCAGTGGAGAAACTGGCTGCTCATGGCCTCAATATGTGGATTCTTCACTGGGTCAGAAACTGAGAACAAAGGGTGATGGTAAATGGTGTCACATTGTGTTGGTGACTGGTCCTTAGCGGTGTCCCTCACGGCTCAGTAACAGGACCAGTGTTGTTTAATGGCTTCAGTGATGATCTGGATGAGGAGATCGAGAGCACCTTCAGTAAGTTTGTGGACAACACAAAGTTGGGTGGGAGTGTTGGTCTGCTGAAGGGTAGGGAGGCTCTGAAGAGGGATCTGGACAGGCTGGGTCAATGGGCTGTGGCCAGTGGTATGAGGTTCAACAAGGCGAAGTGCCAGGTTCTGTACTTGGATCAAAACAATCCCATGCAGAGCTCTAGGCTTGGGGCAGAGAGACTGGAAAGATGCTCATGTGAAAGGGACCTGGAGGTGCTGATTGATGGGAGCTGAACATGATCCAGCTTGTGCCCAGGCATCCAAGACAGCCAGCAGTATCTTGGCCTGTATCAGCAATCGTGTGGCCAGCAGGGCCAGGGAAGTGATCATTCCCCTGTACTGGGCACTGATGAGGCTGCACCTTGAATCTTGGGCTCATTTTTGGGCCCCTCACTACAAGAAAGACATTGAAGTGCTGGAGTTTGGCCAGAGAAGAGGAACAAAGCTGGTGAAGGGTGTGCAGCACAAGTCTGATGAGGAGCGACTGAGGGACCTGGGTGGGGTTTAGTCTCGAGAAGGCTCAGGGGGGACCTTATTGATCTCTGCAATTACCTGACAGGAGGCAGTGGTGAGATAAGGTCAGGCTCTTCTCCCCAGTAACAAGCAGTAGGACAAGAGGTAATGGCCTCAAGCTGCACCAGGGGAGGTTTAGATTAGGAAAAAAGTATTCCCAGAGAGGATGTTCAGGCATTGGAACCGGCTGCCCAGGGGATGGTAGAGTCACCGTGCCTGGAAGCGTTCACAAGCCATGTAGCCGAGGCCCTTAGTGGTTGGACTTCATGATCTTAAAAATCAACCTAGTTGATTCTATGATTCTATATATGCGCATACATATATACTTCTGTAATTCCATTCAAGGTAGGATAATGACTGTAACACAAAGGTAAATGTAAGGGAAAAAAATAAATTGTTAATTGTAGTGATGTTACCATATCTAAGATTTTTTCAGCTTTATAATAACATCTTTAATTCTGGGCCCTAACCCTGCCTCAACATATGAGGAACTTGTTGATTAAAAAAACTTCAAAACCAAACCAACAAAAAAAAAACCCTACAAACCCCAGATGTCTTGTGTGGGGAGAAGCCTGGCCTGACTACATATCCAAACAATACAAAAAAAGGTGGCAAACAAACCACTACGGTTTCAGTCTCTTCTCCTGAGCCTAGGAGTCGGTGCATGTAGGATAAAGAAAAGGGCAAAGGAAGATAAGCACATGCTGTTAATTTGTTCTTCCTAATACTAGTAAGTTAACCATATTTAATTCTCATGTGCTAATGCTTTCTTCTAGATCTGCGTATGGGGAGGGGGGTGGGGTGGGGGAAGAACCAGGTTTTGCTTGATGCCTCAATTCTTTCTGACTGTTATAACCTAGACATGAATAATTACAGTCCTATCCTACTGTTTCTACAGAACTCAACTTTCACTCAAGCTGAAGAAGGCTTGTCTTAGGCTCCTTTCTTCAGCTGGACTGGCTCAGACTGACTCCCACCTCCATGGTCTGCTTAGGCTACAAGGGAAAGGAAATTCTTTGATCTCTTATAAGAACTAATAAATTCTTTTCCCTTTTTTGGTACCTGCTCAAATAAAAGTCACTGCCTCGGCAGGCAAAGCAAATCTTCCAAGCAACAGTCAATTCCCATAATGGCCTGAAAAGATGAAAGCATCTCTCCACATATTCTGATACAGAGTATGACTACTAAATCCCACTACTGCTACTATGGTAAGAGTGCAGTCTATTCCAGCTCAAGTGCTCTCTTTACAGTCTGAACTTTATTACTATTTTTAACAAGAACTAAGAATGCAGCTATCAGCTAGCTGCCTCTCAAGTGAGCAGCTTTACTTCAGCATGAATACAACATCCCTTTTAACACCTGACTGTATTTTCAAATGTGGCTTTTTAGTAGTTCGCTTACTGACATAAGGATGGGAAGTACAATTAAGTCTACAGTACACCACTTACTGTGTTTCTGGCTCTGAAAGAGCTCTGATAGTATAAAAATACATTCTGAAAGCACAGAAGCAGAACAGGCAGGAATGAAGAGGAAGACTCAGATTTAATTATCATATTTAACTTACACACAAGCAAGGACATGCACAGTTGCAGCTGACATCAGTGGCTTATTACTTGGCTCTTTCCAGTGAAAAATAATACACAGCACCTTCACCACCCTTCAAAATTTTTCATTTTCAAAAATTCATAGAAAAAAAAGTTTCTATGTTTACAGAAAACTGGAAGTACTGAAGGAAATCATAACAAATACGTCATCACTCAAAGTAGACTTTTCACAGAAATTTGCATTTGAGGTGTTAGCTAGTACCAAGAGGTTTCAAACCTTGCAAACTAAGACCCACCTATTGGCTACTGCCATTACATGGAGGATTTGCAGGTGCTGGATTGAAGAAAAATGTGTCTGGATTCTTGCCTGGGTGCGACAGATGTTCTTCATTTCCCCAAAAAGACAACAGTGAAGAGGGAGAGTAATAACATCATTTTAACAGAAGAGAATTTGGAAAAATTCCTGTGTAGGAAACGCTAGCTGTTAGTAGGAATAATACACCCTCAAGGCAACTAATTTCTATTTTGAACTGTATGGGACAGCTTTAGACATTAAACGAAAAGATGCCTCGAAGAATAGATACTGGGGAAAGTAATGCCCAGCCCACCTCCCCTTAGCTGAATCGCATGTCACATTAATGATGCAACTTACACAAAACAGATACACAAAAATTTATTCAGCAACGGTATGCACATAAGCCACATAAAAGCATAAAAAAAAGTTTCCATATTTCCAGATAAATTCATGGTTTTGTTTTCAAGAATTCCATGAGATACAGCCCTGATGAGAAGGAGGGTTCATGAAACTGGTTGGTTTTCAAGGATGGTCCATCCCCACATAAAGAAAACAAAGCAAAGATGGAAGGATGTACCCATACATGAAAAAGGAGCTCCTGAGAAAAGTCAAATGCAGAAAGGAAGTATACAAGAGATGGAAACATGGAAGAATATAGAGAAACTATTTTAGCACATACAGATACGGTTAGGAAAGCCAAAACCCACCTGGGGTTAAATCTGATGAGAAATATGAAAAGCAAGACTAAAACCTACATATACCTATAGGTATACAAGCAGAAAAAGGAAGACTCCAGGGAAAATGTGATCCTGCTGCTAAATGGGGCAGGTAAATGGGACACAAAGGGCACAGAAAAGGCTGCGGTACTCAACGCTTCTTCACAACAGTCTTTAGCGGTAAGACTGAAGTTCAGCAACCCCAGGTTCCCAAGACCACTATTAACTCTGGAACAAGGAAAGCATACCCTTGATGGAGAAACACTTAGACAAACTAGTCGTGATGTCATTGCAAGACCATTCTCAGTTATCTTGGAAAAGCCACAGGACACAGGGGAGGTTTCTGAGGACTGAAAGAAAGCCAGGGTCATAGAATCAATAGTATGTTTTAGGTTGGAGGGGACCATAAAGATCATGTTGTTCCAACCCCCTTGTCGCAGGCAGGGTCACCTTCCACTAGAGCAGGCTGCTCCAAGCCCTGTCCAACCTGGCCTTGAATGCTGCCAGGGATGGGGAAGCTGCTCTAAGGTGGCCCCAGTGCCTTCTCTTCTCTAAGCTGGACCAGCCCATCTTTCTCAGCCTGTCTTCATAGGAGAGGTGCTCCAGCCCTCTCAGCATCTTCATGGCCTCCTATGGACTTGCTCAAGCAGGTCCATGTCACTGTCATGTTGGGGGCCCCAGAACTGCAGTTGGGTTCTCACATAAATAGAACAGAGGGGAAGAATCACCTCCCTCAACCTGCTGGTCACAATTCTCTTGATGAAGCCCAGGATATTGTTGGCTTTCCAGCCTGCAAGCACACACTACTGGCTCATTTTGAGCTTCTTGTCAACCAACACCTCCAAGTACTTCTCCTCAGGGCTGCTCTCAATTAATTCTCTGCCCAGCCTGTATTTGTGCCTGGGATAGCCCCAACCCAGTTGCAGGACCTTGTACTTGGCCTTGTTGAACTTCATGAGGTTGGCATTAGCCACCTCTTGAGTCTGTCCAGGTCCTTCTGGATGACATCCTTTCCCTCCAGCATATCAAACGCACCACAGAGTTTGGTGTCATTGATAGATCTACTGAGGGTGCACTCAGTCCCACTGTCCAGATCACTGACAAAGATATTGAACAAGATTGGTCTCAACATTGATCCCTGAGGGACATCACTCATTACTGGTCTCCAGCTGGATGCTGACCCATTGAACACAACTCTGTTTGTGAGCATCCAGCCAATTCCTGATATGGTAGGTGGTCCATTCATCAAATCTATGACTCTCCAGTTTAGGGAGAAGGATGTCATGTGGAACAGTGCCTTGCACAGGTCCAGGTAGATGACCTCAGTCACTTTTTCTTTATCCACCGAATCTGTCACCCTGTCATAGAAGGCTACCAGATTGTTCAGGCACAAGTTGCCCTTAGTGAAGCCATGCTGGCTGTCACCAATCATTCCCTTATTTTCTATGTGCCTTAGCTTATTTTCCAGCAGTATCTGCTCCATGATCTTGTTGGGCCCGGAGGTGAGACTGACTGGTCTGTAGTTCCCCAGGTTGTGTTTCCCCTGCTCTACTCAGAAGGAACTTCACTGAACTGCCACAGCTACTCAACCATGATGGATAATGGCTTGGCAACTACATCTGCCTGATCTCTTAGGACTCATAGACGCATCTCTTTAGCTCCCATGGATTTGTGCAATTTCAGGTTCCTTAGATGATTGCAAACCTGATCTCCTACAGCAAGCAGTTCTGTATTCTGTGACTAGGGCAGTGTGACTGAAGATCTTGCTAGTGAAACAAGCCTATGTCTTTAAGAAGGAAAATCCATAAAACACAGGTAGGTGAACCTCACTTCCATCCCTGAGAAGGTGATGGAGCAAACAATCCTGTAAACCACTCCCAGATGCCGAAAAGACAAAGACTGTAGCAGTCAGCCTAAATTTATGAAGGGAACATCATGATTTACCAATCTGACAGATATCTGCAATACAGTATCTAGATTGGTGGATGAGTAAAGAACAGTGCATGACGTCTACCTCTGTTTTAGAAAGGTTCCTGACAGTCTCATATAACACCCTTACAGAAAACTCATGGCCCTCCTCTGGATTTGTTCCAACAGCTCCATGTCCTTTTTATGTTGAGGACACCAGAACTGCACACAATACTCCAGGTGAGGTCTCACAAGAGCAGAGTAGAGGGGCAGGATCACCTCCTTCCACCTGCTGGTCACGCTCCTTTTGATGAAGCCCAGGATACGGTTGGCTTTCTGGGCTGTGAGCGCACACTGTAGGCTCAATATTCATGCATGGTGACCTCATAGCAGCCTTCCAGTATCTGAAGGGGGACTATAGGGATGCTGGGGAGGGACTCTTCATTAGGGACTGTAGTGACAGGACAAAGGGTAATGGGTTCAAACTTAAACAGGGGAGGTTTAGATTGGATATAAGGAGGAAGAAATTCTTTCCTGTTAGGGTGGTGAGATGCTGGAATGGGTTGCCCAGGGAGGTTGTGAATGCTCCATCCCTGGCAGTGTTCAAGGCCAGGTTGGATGAAGCCTTGGGTGACATGGTTTAGTGTGAGGTGTCCCTGCTTATGGCAGGGGGGTTGGAACTAGATGATCTTAAGGTCCTTTCCAATCCTAACTATTCTACGATTCTATAAGCTGACAAAATAAAGAATAGGTAAGTGGATGGTAAGATTGAAAAATGGTGAAGCCTAGAGGCTTTGCAATTAGTGACAAAAAGTCCAGTCACTAGTGGTGTACCCCAAGGGGCAATACTAGATCCATTCATATTTAATATCTTCTTTAATAACCTTGATGATAAAACTGGATGTGTCTTCAACAAGTTTGATACAGATGATACAAGATGATACAAGACTGAGTGGAGTGCTTGATACACCAGATGGTTGTGCTGCTACCATTCAGAGTTAGCAACAGACGGGACAAATATGCAAACAGGAATCCCATGATGTTCAATACATGCAGATGTCAAATGCTGCATCGAGGGAGGAAAAAGGTCATGGACCAGGAGAGGCCAGGGACCAACCTGCTGGATAGCAGCTCTGTAGAAAATAATGCAGCACTCTTAGTTGATAATAAAGGGGCAGAAATGTGCCCTTGCAGCAAAGGCAGCCAACAGCAATCTGAGTTGCATTAGGAAGAGTGATGTCAGCAGGTTGAGGGAGATGATTCTTCCTACCAGGAGAAGCTGAAAGAGCTGGGACTGTTCTGCTTGGATAAGAAAAGGCAGAGGGGGATCTTACAAATGTGAAGAAGTACCCGATGGAGCCATGGAAAAAGTATGGAAGAGGAAGTCCCTTCTCAGTGGTGTCCAAGAATGGGGAAGACACAATCGTTGCAATCCAAAATACAGAAAACTCCATTTAAATCTAAGATGAAACTTCTAGTCCAATAACGCTCAAATACCAGAACAGGTTTGTAGGTTGTAGAGATATTCGCAGCCTGACTGGACACAAACCTGAGCAACTTGTAAACATAACTGTGTTTTAAGCAGGGAGGTTGGACTAGATTAGCCCCAGTAGTTCCTTGTAATCTCCATAAATGTGGTACTTAAAGCACAGGAAAAGAAACTAATTTGAGAAAATGTCAATCAAAAAAACCCAAAAACAAACAAACAAACAAAAAAAAAAAAAAACAAAAAAAAACCCAAAAAACCAAAACAAAACAAACAAAAAAAAACAAAAACAAAAAAAAAAAAAAAACAAACCCAAAACCCCACAACAACCCAAACCAAGAGAATACAAAAACTAAACCTGCAAGTAAGAACATTGTATCACTTTTTTTTTAATAAATGTAATTTTTCTACCTCTCCCCATTTTATATATCTCATTCCTTGTCCAGCATAGATCTGGTTATGTGATGGGCTTTTGTTTAAGATAAACACCACTTATAGTGACATTACAGATAACTGAAAACTGACAAAAAAAATTCTTTGATAACTAGCTCTATAATTTACTAACACATTTTTAGAAATTCAAATACCAAACACATGCTTTCCAGTTTGCATATGCAAATCATATGCACAATTGCAACATGCAAAACGGTCATCCTTGTCAAGACAAAAGCCAAACTGTGTTGTATTTTCTTAAAATTTATTCCCCAGTTTCAGAGGAAACAGCCACCAGTGCTAATGAAAACTAATTTGGAGAAAAAATAAATTCAAAATTCTTTTCTCTATTCCTGTAAAGTGACAGCGTCATGCTGGTTCTTAACTCCAGCCCAAACTTCTGGAGGTCTTTCACCCTGCAGCTATCCACTTAACAGTAGGTGTCTCCTAGCAAAAATGCACTACATATGAAGCTTGTTTAATTACAGCATCTCTTGATATGCCTGCTCCTTACTTTGTATCATTTTTACAGGGCTAGACTGTAGATTGACATACCTTGTATTCATACTGAAATACAGAAGCACAGTGAGTAAAATGTGTACTAATCAGAAATAATGTACACTATACAAAGATTAAATTATTATTGTTCATTTATTTTTACAATATTATTTCCTTGTGTATGAATTTGTGGTCCTAGTATCTGTTCTGTTATCTATACAGCTGCATCTACAGCTGCTGGGAACCTCTGACTCGGCTCTCTGCTTGGTGACTGCACTGTGTCTGCAGCACAAACTAGCAACTGAGAAGAGACAATAACCTCACAAAGCTTCTCCTTTCAAAACAGAGCAAATTCACAAATCCAGAAATTTGGAGGGCTACATTTGATATTCCTACCTTGAAGTGTGATTCACTCTCTGCCTTATACTATACCTCAAGCCTGCATTTGTGCATAAATTCTTCATACTGGCTAGGGAAGAGTGATAGATTCATACATGGAATCTGATCTTAAAACCTGCTAACAGAAGCAATAAAAACTCTAAACTACTTTCTATTCTTAAATTTCTGGGACAGATTCAAATACTAGCTGATGGGATCATCACATAAATACTTGAATATATGATCTCAGCTACACCTCTTTGTGAACCACGCATATTTCTGAATAATGCATTTGTGCAGAAACTTAGGCTAAACTGAAAATGCAAAAGAACAGACACAAAATCCTGCTGGCTCCCACAGCCAACATCCATCGAAAATGAATGCTGGTCTGTTTCATCTAGACACTGATAAAGATAAGATAGAAGTATCCCTGAGCTAGTCCTATTTCAGGAAAAATCCTCTGTATCATGCCTCTTGGGAAATGAAGGTACTGTCACCTTATATATTAGTGACCCCAGAAGAAGTGCAATATTTACTGTTGCCAAGAGACTATTCCTTTCATCAGATATTCAAAACTGAATAAAGAATACCAATGTGTAAAGCTAAGTATAAAAGTCAGTAAGTATGAAAAAGCAATCCTTTAAATTTAACTTTAATAGCGAAGGAAAAACACAGACCAGTGGAAACCTATTTTTGAAATAACTTGCCCTAACAGAACTGTACCAAAAATCCAGTTGTAATTTATAAGACATTATCCAAATCTGCAGATGAAGCCTGTGAACACAGTGCCTGAACATCAATTGCATATCAGCATGTAACTGAAATTCAGCCTTCATCATCACTGCTGCTCCATGCGTCTTCATATGCTGGATTTAAATGCTGTTGAGGCAGAGACTAAAGAAAACAAAAATTCACTCAGGGTTTTGCTTAATTGGAAATAATAAAATCAAACAGAGGCAATGCTTATGGCATTTCTCAAATTACTACATGAAGACAAACTGTTGTGTCTCTTATGAGTACTGTATTTTTAACTACTTATTTAACAATCTACTGATTAGAGACAGGATGAATGATGAAAAGAAATAATACAATTTTTAACTCAAATTTCTACAAAAGAATATATGGAGCACTGACTAGAAGTGTCTGGTACAAAATGCAGCAGATGGACATTACTGTGTTTGTTTTGTATCACTGATTTTAAGTCATTATTTTGTTGGCCCAGCATAACTGAGCATACTGTCTCAAGAAGCAGCCCTGAGCTATACTCACATCAACAACAATTTCAGACCTCAGACCCCAGGGTAAAGCTAAAGGGTTTGTGCAGCTAGGTAATGCACTGAATCACAGTGACTCGGCATAGAATTTTTCTCTTGTTTATTTCTATCCTGGATTGCTGGTCATACAGGCACTCAAATGGCTGTTATAGTACATGAGAGGGAGCAGGAACTAGTGGCCTTAAACAGCAGAAATGCTTCTCTTCAGAGGCAATGCTCATCTAGACATTTGCAAAGAGCAACTGTAGCTTAACAGATTTCAACACAATGGCACATTTTACATACCTTCATCATATCAAATTTAAAGGGGCAGTTCTAACCAGAGCTGGGTAAATCATCTCACTGCTGTGTGGGTTTTATTTTCATATCAAGAAAAAAAAAACACCAACTTACACTCATTAAAATTCTTAGTTATATCAAAAATATTCTTTTCAGGTCAACTGAACATATCTTGGGTTTGGGGTATCTAACTTTTGAATGCAACTTTCTTTTCCTTCTTTGTTCAAGTGCAGGATAGTTTTGAAACAGGTTGTCTTCAAAGCAAAACAAGAATTTAAAAAATTTTATCCTTATTTCCCCATCCAAAATGGAACATTTCAGAAATTTTGAAAAGTAGAATTTTTTGTATTCTATGATCCAAAACACTCACATAGATTGGCTTTTTTGACATTAGTACAGTTTGCCAGATTCCAATTCCGTGAATGGCTTAAGTGCCTTAAAATCTGTAACTTTTCCTCTTCCAGCTGCTGACTGAAACATTTATTGCCCAGCTCTAATATTAAGAGAGATAAAGTACTGTTTTGAAACCAGTGTTGCAGATTATCTTCCCAGTAACAAGCTGAATTTCTTGCCTCAGACACTAAAATAAGCTTGCTCAGAATCTTCTTTATTAAATTTCTGCATAATTTTTGCATAAATTTCTGCATAATTTCTGCAAAAATTTGTGTATGAAATGTAGTACCCCAATCTTATTGTTCAATACACAGCATGTTCTTAAATAATTTAAAACACAGTTTTTTTGTCACCTCTTGAATTCCAAAATAGCATAAACTATGAAAAGTCATGTGGATATTAAGGAAGCTAAGTAGACATTGAAAGACTGATTACCAAATGACAAGTACTACTTTTAATTAACTGAAAATCGAGAAATTTGCTAAAGTTTCTACAGACTCTGAAAGAAAATGCCCTCCTGAAACCCCACAACAATCAAAAATTGTACAGAAATAATGGACAATTCTCCTCTTAATTAGTAATTATTACAGATTTTGATGGTAAAACACAATTCCTATTTAATTTCCACACCACCTCTCCAAGTACGACACCTGTGAAAAATATAGTTCAAACTCACAAATTCATTACCTTTTCAGAAACATCATCTGGAACTGGCTCTCGAAGAGCTGGTATCCATGCAAGGATATTGCAATCTCTGCTACCACTATAAAGCTCCTTTAAGAAAGTAAGCAAAAATTACTTTTACATGAACTTATTGAACAGTGACACAGATATAATGCTGGGAATAAAGATGTCTGAAAGATTAACTTTAAAATACAGATAAACATACAATCTCCAATTTGTACTGTAACCTTGATAAACGGTATTTTAAATAATATGCCGAAATACAATTTTTCCCAGATTGCTCACCAAAAGACACTACCCACATTTAAGTGAACTTCATTGCTTAAATTCACTTTTATTCTTTGCTCTCTCATGTTTCCTGAGAAGACAAGTTAGAAAGCTTAAGGAATGATTTAATGATTTATGTTCAATAGAGAAGGGGGAAGAGAAAGGGAGGGGGTGGGGGGGAGTGTGGACAGGCTGCGTGACAGCAGACATCTGGTGAGCAATCCAGAGGTCTTGGTGCTGGAGGATGGTGTCCCTGCAAGGCTTACATGAGAGCAGTCGAGATAAGCTGAAGGCCATGGATGAGGAAATGTATAAACACCAGCTGTGAGATCTCAAAAGTAAGCAGAAGAGAAAAGGAGCTGAGAAGTTCTGGGGTTCGAGTTCCCAGGACGGTGTCAACCAATCATAGCATTGTTAACGTTTAAGGTGCCCAATCAACGCTTGCCAAATCAATGTAGCTGTGCTAAGAATCTCTACATCAGGTTAACACTTTGTTTAATACATTGGCATTCGCTTGATCACATTGATCATCTCAGCGTTGTCCGTAGGAATAATGGAGCTCCCGCCGGGAAGAGATTTCTAATTATAATTAAAAAATATGAATCAATTCAAAAGCATCTAGTAACACATGCTAAGATTACATATGTATAGAACAAAGAAACATTAAGTAAAGGTTTTTTCAGTATGCCTAGGGAAGAAAAAGAACAAATAAAGGCAAATTTGAAGCCTGTATCCTGTTGACAAGGCAGAGATCAGAAAGACCAATTTATTATTTTTAATATAAATAACTATGGTAGCAACTAAGGACTGAGATCCCACTCTGCAAGGCACCCTGCAAACACATGGAAACAAACAGTCTCTATACCAAACAGCTAACGGTCAAATATAGCTTAGTTTTCTTCATTCTTTATTTAATGAAACACAGACTTCTCCGCCACTTCAAACTAAGGAAATTTTGCTAATGAGAAATACTTCACCAACTTTGCAGTAAATTTTGCATTAATAATGCTTTTATTTTCCAGAATGCTACTTAAATGAATGTGGATGAAGATATTCTCATATGCCTTCAACCTTGAATCGTACTCCTGCACATTATATGTGATGTCTGACAAAATGTATTTCCATGAATTTAAACTACCTGAGTGAAACATACAAGTATTTTTTTGGTATTTGGGTTGGCAACATGAAAGCCTTAAGCATGTTGACTTTTACGCTTTAACAACTCCATGCATATGGGCACATTACTAATACATTGATTCAACGTAAGTTCAATAAATAATTTCAGTTCTGTCTTTGCAGAAAGTTGCTTTATTATGCACAATTCTAGAACTGCATGAATTATATAAAAAAACTCTAATGACTTTAATATCTGAAAATCTTGACTGATATCTGCATTATAATTGTTCTACAATAGAGGAGAAACCAACATGTAAAGAAATATTAGGCTGCCATGCCCATGAGATCTTGGGCCCCCTTCCTATTGGGATAGTCATTCTGTCTTTCATATTTTTATCCCTTTTGTCTCATTCATCTCTTTCCATGCCTGTGTTTTCTCCATGCCATCTTCTGCAGTTCTGGTGTCATCAACATAAGTGACATGGGGCTGTTGGAACAAGTCCAGAGAGGGCAGCAAAGATGATGGAGTACCTCCTGTATGAAGACAGGCTGAGAAAGCTGGGGTTGTTCAGCCTGCAGAAGAGAAATCATGTGGGACCTCATAGCAGCCTTCCAGTATCTCCAGGGCCTACAAGTGTGCTGGAAAAGGACTCTTCATTAGGGACTGTAGTGATAGGTCAAGAGGTAGTGTGTGCAAACTTGAACAGGGAAATTCAGGTGAGGTACAAGAAAGAAGCTCTTTACTGTGAGAGTGGTAAGGCACTGGAACGGGTTGCCCAAAGAAGTTTATGCTTCATCCCTGGCACTGTTCAAGGAAAGGTTGTACAGCGCCTTGAGCAACATGGTCTAGGTGTGAGACATCCCTCACACTAGGGTTGGAACTGGATGGTCTTAAGGTGCTTTCCAACCCTAGCGATTCTACAATTCTATGAATTATGCTGAAAGTGTAGGAACTTAGTGCCTAATTCCTATACTCATTTATGTGGTGATCTTCAAGAGAGCTGGTCCCATGCCTTAAGTTGTTTGTACATAAAACACACGCAATGTTAGTGTTTATCATTTGAGAGAAATATTCTACCTATCTTGCTAAAGACATGTCAAAGTTACACCAACACACAAGTCAAATCCCACTTCATCGTGTCAGTAGCAGTCTACTCAAGCCTCCTGTTTTTGAAAGGATACAGATTATCATTACACCTTCAAAACCTCTTCCCACACCAAATTCTCTGCTTGTAAGCAATGTCAGTGACATCAGCATACTTCCATTTAGTCTTTATTACCACTTGCCTCACTTTCTGATCCTGGCATTGCAAGATCTTCAGTTAATATCCACTGCATTGAGTAATACTTACAATTAATGATTACAGTCCGAAATGGTGACTCATTCCTAAAGTCAGTCAGAGGAATTGCCAGTATGTACATGATGAAGTATAAGACATAAACATATCTTTTACTACATATTTATGGTACTATATATGGAAATATTATGCTTTAAGACTCCAAGGAAAGATCGCAAATGAAACCTAATTTAACCTGCAGTTATGTTATTAGCCTACCACTGGATTTGCCAAACACCTTTGTGAATATCGTTGGTACATCTTGAACAGCAGAAGTATCTATAAATTTAAAGCAAAATTGTTTCCTGATGCATACCTAATCTTACTACATGTTATTCACTCATGTTGATTTACGCCATTCCTTGTCTGTTTATTTAAATTATTTTAAGCAGCTAATACGGCACAATGGTATCTAGCATATTACATCCAACAGTAAACATCATGTAAGAGATTGCACAAGAAAGATTACCTCTTCCACACCACCCTTGAAATCACCAACCTCCTATTAAGTTAATGGCTCTTATTAAAGGGTCAAATTCTGCAGTTCTTATTACTCAAGCAGACTAACATCTTATTAACTTTACAGAGATATTTACGTAAGAACAATTTAGGCCAACAATAACATATTGGATTTTATGGCTCTATTCCCAGGTTCTCAAAAGAGACATTAACTTAACCTCACACGACTCTGTGGAGATAGCACCACACAACACCTCAGACACAAACCTGCTAATTAATTTGGAGCTAAAGAACTAATATCATTGCACTGCAAATAGGTAGTTGCTTATGTATCAGCAATCATATTTGATTATAAGGTTTTGAGCAAACAGAAGAAGCTTCTCACCTCAAATATGTAATTGATATAAAGATTAAGTTCCTTTTAGAGCCTATTCCAGGTATGAGGTAAAACTAAGGTAGTAATTAAAACACAATTAATGAACAGAAAGAACATAAAGGACTGGCACCAACCAGTCAGAAGTTTTGAGCATACAAAAAAGTAGTAAGAATATCTAAGGACCAGATGTGAAAGTGGGTAGGAAAAAAACAGTCAGCAAGGTTAAAGACAGCAGAAAATATTTACAAGACTAACAATACAAGAAAACTCTTAACAAGAGGCTTAATACTAGATGGAAATGGTAGAAACTATAAAGAAAATTTGTAGGCTTTGTTTCCTATGAAGATAGTGTACTAATTTCAAATGTGCTAATAAATCCCATACGAAGACAGGCTGAGAGAGTTGGGGCTGTTCAGCCTGGGGAAGAGAAGGCTGCGTGGAGACCTCCACGCAGCCTTCCAGTATCTGAAGGGGGCCTATTGGGATACTGGGGAGGGACTCTTCACTAGGGACTGTAGTGACAGGACAAGGGGTAACGGGTTCAAACTTAAACAGGAGAGGTTTAGATTGGATATAAGGAAGAAATTCTTTCCTGTGAGGGTGGTGAGATGCTGGAATGGGTTGGCCAGGGAGGCTGTGAATGCTCCATCTCTGGCAGTGTTCAAGGCCAGGTTGGATGAAGCCTTGGGTGACATGGTTTAGTGTGAGATGTTCCTGCTTATGGCAGGGGGGTTGGAACTAGATGATCTTAAGGTCCTTTCCACCTCTAACTATTCTATGATTCTGTGATTCTATGAAACAGGTCCTAGAAGCCACCTATCGTATATTCCACCACTAGATGCATGACTTATATCAGAGAAACTTAGAAGAGTAGACCAAGCAGAAGTCTTCTTAGACACGGTAATTATGTTTTAATATGTTTTGAAACACTACAAAGTTAGAAGTAAACCAATATACCATTCAGCGGCAGAAAATAAAGTGGAATGACACAGATACAAACAAACTAACTAGCATTTTTTTCATTCTAAACAAGACAATGGAACAGGTGATTAAACTATTCAGTTACTGCAGAGTTAAGATATAAGAGTACAAACAAAATCATACAACATGGTTTGCTACAAAGCAGGTTTTGTTAAGCAAAACTGATTTTTATCTACAACTAACACCTAAAAATAGAAATGCACAGCTGTGAATAACTTTCAGATATACTGATTTAATATTGCTTGCAAGATTAAAATGAAACAGGTTACCATAAATTTTACAAATTGCTGCATTCTCAGAAAAAGAATATCAACTGGGAAATCAGAGTTTCTATTGTAATTACATGAAGACTGATGGATGTACGTAATTGTTTCAAGGCAGAATAAGCTACCTAGATGTACAGGTGTTGAACACAGTCAAAGTAACACTACCACTACCTATGGTGTTGGCATACTGGCTGTAGCAACGTTATTCCATCAGAGTTTAATACAACTTAACACAGTTTAATACAACTAAAAGCAGAGTAAAGAAAAAAAATGAAAGAAAATCCACTTATACTTGTAGAATATAGAACTGAACTCTGAAAAAGCATGACTCTGAAAGAGAATCAGCAATCACAACAGATACATGAATCAAGTGTTTGTCAACATAAACCTGTAGTCCTAGTGGCTGATGCAGTTATTGTGTGAGCATGCACACAAGTGATCCTTTACTAAAGATCTTAAAAGTCAAGATAGAGACACTATAAAGACATTTGCATTTCCAGGCCAGAAAACATGACTTTAGTGAGATTCAATGAGCCTCACCTCTTCAGCTTATCAAAAAGAACAGCAAAGATGACTTTGCTGTCACTAGCAAAACTTTGCTGACACACTAGCAATTTTGTTGGAAAACTGTTCTTAAAAACACGAAGGACTTTTCAAACTAGTCAAGAACTGTGCAGAAGAGATATCCCTTAGCTATAATGTGAATATTCCAACTTACAGTGGATCTAGTATCTCACTGCCTATTCATGCCACACTGCCTTTTGGAGCTAGCAAGGCTTATTATCTTGGGTTCTATTAGTCCAGCCATAAGGTATGCAAAACTTTCAGTGAAGTCAGTCTCAGTGACAGAGAAACATTGTTTCAGTTAAACTTCCTGGACTCAAAGCATTGGCTACCAGCTTCACTTCTATGATAACATTCTGTGAGAGGTCACTAAAAGATATCCATATGCCCTTTCTGCTTAGTACTTCAGAAACAAAAGATGAGAAAGGAGGAGCTGGAACTTAAGTACAATCCTCAACACCTGAGGGCAATTATTTAAGAGCCTTAAAAACCATACTAACATGTATTCTGCTCTTGCCATACCACAATTCGTAAGAACAATATGTTGCAATGTATCTCATAACAAATTAGGCTGTTATCCCCAAGTCTTTTATTGCAAGAGAAAAGTTTACCACAGGGGAGAGGAAAAAAAATAGAAACCAAAAAATAGAAAAAAAAAAAAAAAATAAAGGCCTGGGAAAGGGAAAAAAGGCTGTTGGCAACCCGAGTACTTGCAATGCTATGATATTTCCTGGATGAAATGTTCTCAGCTTAATTTAAGAAGCTCACCATGTTCCCAGAGCTTCATCCAAACTGCTCATAGATTTACTGACTGACTAAAGGCATTTGAGCAAGATCACCTCTGCAAGTACTTGAGAGGTTCTCAGTACTGACAGCAAAGCTAGTACACTTCAGCTAAATGTACTTCTCTTCCTAACTATGATTAATGTTGGGTATCTCAGAGAAAGAAAAATGCCTCCTCTTCAGTCTTACAGAAAACAGGCAAAAGCTTTAATGCATACCATTTATTAATGACAGTATAAGCCAAAAATATTCATATAGGTATATTGAAAAGTTATGTATGAGACAAAATGCATACTGGAAGGAATCCAAGATGGGAAGGGTCCTCCCAGTAACTTAGCCAACCTTTCTTGCTTGGCACACACAGGCCACAGAATTCCCTCTTATGTCAAGATCTTTGATTAAAGCATATCCCTGAAAATTTAACACTTACTGTGCAAATGGTTTGGCAATCTGCATAAATACTTCAGGTTGTCTGACATAGTTTGTACTTTACCTACCTGAAAATTAGGCTGAAATACACAACAGGTGACAGCAGTGTAATGCCCTCTAAGCATAGTTATCAGCTCTCCTGTGAAAACTGTGTAAACAGCAATGGTACTACCATATGGTACAAAGGCAAACTCCGGATCACAGCCACAAGAGATGGTGAATTTGAGTCCCTTTCTGCTTTCATTGCAGACTTTCCCATAATTCACCTGAAAATGAAGGATTATTCAGTTAGCTATTAACTAAAACTACAGGAAATAACTTTACTTTAAAAGGTCAAATTAAGTTCTTCTTTAATACCCAATACAAGTAGTCTTAAGATCTGCAATATTACAACGCGAGATTTCCAATTATAGATGTCTATCATTTTTCCGTTCATTAAATTTCACTCTCCTTAATATCAACCTTAAAAAAGAAAAAA
>NDXB01001146.1:79242-115998 GCA_002631895.1 Agapornis roseicollis | reverse complement strand
AAAAAAAAAAAAAAAAAAAAAAAAAAAAAAAAAAGAAAAGAGAAAGTTATGTCTAAAACCAAGGAGTTTCCCACTTAGAAACTGAAGTTGCACGGGCTGTTGTGTGCCAGATTGACACCAAGCACCTACACTACCACTGAAATTAGAAGTGGTACAAAATTACTGCCTCAGGTGTTTTCCTAGATTATCCAACATAATATTTTTTTCTCAGATAGTTAAAGAACTCCCTATGCACAACAGTAGATAAATCATAAAATCATAGAATAGTTTGGGTTGGAAATGATCTTCAAAGGTCATCTAGACCAATCTACTGCAATAAGCAGGGATATCTTGAACTATATCAGGCTGCCCAGAACCACATTCAGCTTGGCATGGAATGTCTTCAGGGATGGCACATCAACCACCCCTCTGGGCAACCTGTGCCAGTGTTTTACCACCCTTCACTGACGAAAGTCTTCCTCATGTCAGCTTGGATTTCCTCTCTTTTAGTTTCAAACCATCACACTTCATCCTGTCACAACAGGCCTTGCTAAAAACTGTCTCCCCATCTTTCTTTTAGGCCTCTTTTAAGAACTGAAAAGCTGAAACAAGGTCTTTCTGGTGTCTTCTCTTCTCCAGGCTCAACAAGCCCAACTGTCTCAGTGTTTCTTCATAGGAGAGGTGCTCTAGCCCTCTGATAATTTTTGTGGCCCTCCTATGAACCTGCCCTAATAGGTCCGCATCTTTCCTGTACTGAAGATTCGAGAAGTGGGTGCAGTATTCCAGGTTGGGTCTCACCAGAGCACAGGGGCAAAGATGACTGGTACTAGAAGCTCATCTAAGGCCTCCCCAGAGCATTCTCTTCCTTACACTGAACTGCAGCTCTCTCAGCTGTTCCTCATGGATTACTAAGAAACAGTAGGAGATGACTAGGTAGTACCGAAAACAACTGAAGGGCAAGCAGAAGGATGGCATAAGTAAAGGGCAAAGCAAAGGGATAAGGAGAAAGATTTATGGAGCAGAAACAAAAGAATAGCTCGCTAAATTATGAATTAGTTAAGAGTCTGTGTGTGGGAATTAAAAAAAAAAGAAAAAAATAAAATATCTATCTTCTAGCCAAAGCCAAATCACCACTGAGATAGTCAATACTTGCCTTATAAGGGAAGCTAAGATAAGAGCAAATGCTACACTTCTAAGACCTGGCCTGTGAGGTGTGTGGGAAGCCTTGGAAATAGAAGTAGTGTAAGTTGTATAGCTCATTAGCATGTGTTCATTTCGAGCTCCTATACAAACAATCTCACCAAAGGCTGAAAATGAAAAGTTTCCAGACATGCCAGGATATATTCCAGTTGGCTGTATCAGTCTAATTGTATCTAATGATGTCTAATGTATCAGACATCAGGATTGCATACATGAGAAAATACAGAAATACATTAATGAGAACAACATAGCTTACTTCTAAGCAAAACAAAGCATTAGAATTTTTACAAATAAAACTTTCTTCCATGAAGAAGTTCACTAAAAATGCCTTAAATTCATGTATTATTTTATGATTTAATGGTAGTATTCCTTCTAATAATGGTGTTTTAAATTAAATTAATACTACATAGCATTATATACAAAGTATTTTGTTTTCAAATAGTACTGTCCTGCAATACTCTTATGAATTTCATATTAATTTCTTATTGTCCTCTGCTCTTAATTTCTGCTGCAAAAAGCAGAGATTTGCTTACATATACAGTTTAGCAAAGCTCTCTGGGTCAATTTAAAGCTTCTTGCTTAAACCTCAGACAGGAAAACTGCTTCCTTCTACTTGATTCTTGCTATGCTCAGTGAATCAGGACTTCCTATTCTTTTTGTGATAAAGGATGGATACAAGACACATATGACTACAACATTCATTTCTCTTAATAGCTGAAATGATCCACTAGGCCCCAAATTTGGCTCATTGCTAAAAATATAAAAACAAAACAAAAACTAAACCATACTGAGATCAAAAGGACTGGAGCGAGTAGGGAAAATAAAAGCACTATGGTATGACCTGTACCTCCATTTGTCTGCTGGTGCCTTAAAATTAGTATAAGCAATACCTCTGGGCCATGTGTTAAAAAACAGTACTCTGGACACTTTAATTCTAAACTTGAAAAAGAAGTTAAGGAACTAACAGGCACAGAAAACTAGAACATACTGATCCAGCTGGTGACAGGAGAGTGAAAAAACTGTATTTTCTGCTTTTGTGATAGGGATTTCAAGACAGAAAGATGTCTGTATATGAAGTCCTGAGAACAAGCTGGTAAATATGGGTAGCAAGAAGATAGAAAAGTTCTTTCATTTAAATGTCTATAAAGAATTATTCTTGCTGTGTTCTGAAACTCAGCAGCAGAAGTAAAATACTACTAAGGTAGAGTAAAATTTCTACCTCTTCTGCTAGCTGTGACAGACCATAACCATATCTGACTACAATCCCACAGAAACTGAGTTATCTAGTATGTTTTTTTTCAAAATAAACATATTTAGGGAACAGAAAATTAAAACAGGAACCTTTAGCTAAAAGCAAGCAATAGAAAGGACTGGAAAAGCAGTGAAGATCAATATTCCTCCCTCCCCATCTGGCTGCAATGAAGATGTAGAGGAATAAATAGTTTTAAGATTGCTACACAACTTCACAGAGATTCCACAAGAATACAAAGTTGCAAGAAAGCCAGGCAGTCAATCAGGAATGGACAACTGCTCTGTGGCTAGAACACAGACAACTAACAGTTAAAAAAAAAAGAATATAAAGATTTCTACCCATAGTCAATACATATTAAGATTTTCATTACTGTCTGAAGTGTTTTCAGCTGCACTAACAAAATGAACTTAAAGTTATATCCTGAGTTCAGCAGTAGCAGTCATTTTTTCTCCTTCTCAGTAGCTGATGCAGTGCTGTGTTTTTGACTTTCAGCCTGGGAACAGCACTGATAACATTGATGTTTTCAGCTGCTGCTCAGTAATGTTTAGTCTGACCAAGGACTTTCTGAGTCTCATGCTCTGCCAGGGAGGAGGGGAAGCTGGGAGGAAAGCAGAGACAGGACACCTGACCCAAACTAAAAGAGGTATTCCATACCACAGCATGTCATGCTCACTATATAAACTGGGGCAGTTACTTACAAGGGCTAGATAGCTGCTTGGGTTGTGCTGGGTATCGGTCAGCAGGTGGTGGTGAGTGGTTGTATTCTCTTCCCTTGTTATTTCTCTTATCATTATTATTATTGGTGACAGCAGTGGTCTGTGTTATACCTTAGTTACTGGACTGTTCTCAGCCCATGGCAGTTACATTCTTTTGATTCTCCACGCCATCCCTCTGGGAGTGGAGAGGGGGTAGGGCAGGGAGTGAGCAAGTAGCTGCATGGCTGACCGGGCTCAAACCACGAGAAGTTACCATATTCAGTCTTTAAGTAGACCCAAGCCTCTTGATACTGTTTTTCTACTAAGTAGAAATAACAAAAGAAATAACAAAAGAAATTTGAAAAAATAAAAGCTACATCCTTTATGAAATGAATATCCAAAGTTGTAACGACAATTGCACAAATTATAAATCTTCTAAGTAAGCAAAAGAAACCAGGTAAAGAAAGTAAAAACATAATTGAAGAGCCTTGATAACTTACTAATGTATTTTCTCCAGTGAAGCTGTTCCAGAGTCGCATCCGATCATCTGTACCAGTGGTTAACAGATGAAGCCCATCATTTGTATAGCATAAACCATTAACTCTCCCAGTGTGAGCACTGTTTGCTGTGAGGGAAAAAAAGCCTGCTTCAGATTTCTGCAGAACAATTACTATTTGTATATACATTTTTATTTCAATGCGTAGTACTGAAAACATTATTTAAATGTCAATGTATCAGTAAATTAATAATTTTAAACTCTTGGTTTATAAAAGTGTCTGGCTGGTAATCAGTCACTAGTGGTGCTCCTGAGGGTTCAATTCTAGGGCCAGTGCTGTTTAACATACTTATCAATAATCTGGATGCTGGAGCTGAATGCACCATTAGAGTTTGCTGACAATACCAAACTGGGAGGTGCCATTGACTCTCCCAAAGGATGAGATGCCTTGCAGAGCAATCTAGGTAGATTGCAGCACTGGGCAATGAATGGCATGAAATGTAACATGTCCAAATGCCAGATTCTGCACATAGGACAGAGTAACACAGGGCACAAGTGCAAACTGGGAGAGGAGTGGCTGGGGAGTGGCCCTGCAGAAAAGGACCTCTGGGTGCTGGTTTGATGCTAAGTTCAACAGGAGTCAGCATTGTGCCAGGGCAGGCAAGAGGGCAAACTGCACCCTGGGTGCATCACACAGTATGATCAACCAGTCAACAGAGGTGATTCTCCCACTGTGTTCAGTGTTGGTGCAGCCTCACCTGAAGCACTGTGAGCTTTGCTGGGCCCCACCATTCAAGAAGGATGTGAAGGCTCTCAAATGCCTCCAGAAGATGAGAACAAAGCTGTTGGAAGGGCTGGAGGGCATGTCCTGTGAGCAGCAGCTGAGGACTCTGGGCTTGTCTAGTTCAGAGACAAGGAGGCTGAGAGGTGACATCATTGCTCTCTACAGCTTCCTGAGGAGGGGAAGGGCAGAGGGGGGTGCTGGGCTCTTCTGCCTGGGGTCCAGTGACAGGACACGTGGGAATGGTTCAATGCTGCACCAAGCAAGGTTTAGATCAGACATCAGGAAGCATTTCTTTACTGAGGGTAATAAAACCCTGGAACAGTCTTCCTAGAGATGTGGCTGATGTTCTGAGCCTGTCCCTGTTTAAGAGTGATTTCGATAACACCCTTAGTAAGATGCTTTAGCTTTTGGTCAGCCCTGAAGTGGATAGGCAGCTGGACTAGATAATCATTGTAGGTCTATTCTATATTTTTTACAGAGTACTATCAATTAACTCCACTTAGTTCATTCTCCAACACTGTACATTTTTATGTGTATTCAAGTAGCTAAATTCAACCCAGTGCTACCAAAGCAAACCTAATTATGATGCCCATAAATGAACTCCCTGAAAAATGGACAAGGTATCACTGCATTATACCGCAGTACACAATTCAGACATACCTCTTAGGTAAGAAGTATTTTTCAAAGACTTTATTAGAAAAAGTTAGCCACATTTAGCTTAGTTAAGCTAAATTTCAATGTATTAAACATCCTAGTCTAAGTGATTGCCATTAGATTATTCAAAAATTATCTTGAACCTCTCAGAGAAATAAAGTTGCAAAGAAAGTTGTGTTTAAATAGTACATCATTACACTCAAAGGAATAGCACCAATTATCTTGCGAATTACACAGAATTCAATTTTTTTATAGAATAATCTGCCCAGGTTTTTCTTTTCCATAATCCATAGATTTCTTAAGAGCATTTTCATCTTATTAATTTCTTGAATTTCAATAAAATTTCAAATTGTCAAAACCAAACATTTATATTACATTACAGTTTATACAGCAGAGAGTTTAAAACAGATTATTAAAACAGATACTTACTGCTATTTCATGTCCTCTGACATTTTAGAAAATTAGTTTTGATTTTAGAATTTTACATGTGTTTTTCTACATACAATTTAAGTTACACATACAAGTGAGACAGAGTTGTATGCTTTAATAACTATAATCTATACTACAAAAAAGCCTTTGTTCAGAGGCATGAAACAGTTGCTACTTTACGATTCAGTTCCAAATACTACGTATTTCTATCTCAGAGCAGCAACGGCTCAAGTACTATTTTGCCCTGACAAAATTATGTATTTTTTGTCCAGAACTGACAAAAATAATGAGCTGTAATTTTAAGTTCAAACCTTTCCCTTTGAATTAGGGTTGGGTTTTGTTCAGGCTTTTTTTTGTAGGTTAAAGAAATGTGACCTAATGTTGCAGTTAGTAACAATTGATACAAGGCACCATTAATGCATATGACTCCACTGAAATAAGAGCACAATTTAGCTTCCTGTATAATTAAATACAATCATAAATTTATACTCTGTTGTATACTTTATTCAGTATAAAAGGAATACAATTGATTTTACAGCACCATATAAGAGAATATTCCAGATGCTTGCAGTGGAAACAAGACTAATTTAAACAGGAAAGGGAATGTGCTCTGGTGAGTTTTGTTTCTGTTGTCTGTTTTTAAAAAAGGGCAGTTAAGGATGGGAACAGCTTTTGAAGCAATGGCAGAAATTACAGACAATCCCCCCCCCTCCCCCCCCATAAATTCTTAAAGTTATACTAAACTTTCTTGTAATACTAAACAAATTTTAGGGTAAAACGCAGCTGCTACTTCTGGGAGGGAATGCGGTTAGCATGCGCACAATCTACCCTACAACAGTTCTTCAGGCAACCCTGCAACTTTAGCACATGCTATAATAAACCAGTGAGAGAGTGGAGCAGAGTGAAGACACTGTGGACAGGCTATTACACTCCCTGAAGGTGCAGGAATGTAAAGACACCATGTACTGATAAATTTCTGAGCAGCTGACAGACAAAGATTGTAAAGTGAGAGAATTTCACACCAAAATATGTATGACTAGAGGCAACCAAGCTCCATAGGTGTTTAGTTAAGACTCCATAGGCATAAACTCTATAATAATATATAGTTACAATTCCATAGGTATTTAGTTAGGAAATTAAAACCTGTATTACCATGAAGGACCCTGAAAGGATCAGGAGAATCAATAATGAGTCACGATAAGAACTGATAGCTGGAGAAGCTTTGGCCTTGTAGGCTGACAGAAAAACAAGACTGAGAAAACTAGACTAATGAACCTCTAAATCAAGAAATACTATCCTTGAAGTCTGCTACATCCTGACGACACCAGGACAATTGTCAAAATATTTTTCCTAAGTCAGAAATAGATGATTAGGTGCCCTTTTGGTAAACTTCCCTCATTACAACTTCATTTTTATATTAAGAGTCATACACAGAGGTCCAAAGACCCCTGCCGAGGTCAGCAGACCCCCTCCTAGGACCATGCATAGTTAGGCATTTAGTAATGTAATCCTTATGCACATTAGTAGACCAATCAGTAAAAGGAGGTAGGGTGGTAGTGTAGGAAGTTACTAATTCACATTACATCACATAAGTATGCAAAATTAAGGAGGTGTGTGTGCACGTGAAATTAGGGAAGACTCCATGATACCTACTGGGATCAGCTGATGGTCTGAACCTATCTTTTACCCCAGACAGAGACACATATTGGCTAAGAAATGTACAAATTTGTGCACATTTAATGATTGAATTTTAGCTTTATGCATTATTTTGAATGGTTTTATACATTATTTTCATGTTGTTTGTTTGAGTTAGTGTATTATATTGTTACTGGCAACATCTGAACCTTAAAACTGTCAAAATTATATAATAAAAGTGCTCAGTTAAGATCTATTTTGTCTGAGTTTTCAGATATTTAAATTGGCTTAAAAACTTAGATAATTTTTAACTTGATGGGTAAATCTGTTCCTGTGTACTCTGAATAGGAGAGTAGGAACCACCTTCTGATATAACGTGCTATCCAGTGGAGTGCCTGCAGAGGGCTTTGATAGGCTAATCACAGAATCCTAAGAGTTGGAAGGTTCCTCGAAAGATCATCTAGTCCAACCCCTCCTGCAAGAGCAGGGTAACCTAGATTACAGGCTCAAGAGTCTCAAGGGTCTTGTTTTTCCTGGGATAATAACAAATGCATCAAACTTAGAGGTGAAGGGGTGAAATCCTCCCCCTTATAAGGAGATAAGCCTCTCACGGGGGTAAAAACACACCCTTAACATGACACAGCTTATAAAATAAGAAGCAATAGCCTCATCTCCAGCAGGAGTGAATTCTTTTGTCCATAAAAGAGATGGCAATTTTTCCCATTTTATGGGGGGAAACATTTAGAATGATACAATACCATTGCCAAAGACATCTCTCTAAGCAATATCCCCAATGACAAACACTGCCTCTGTAACAGAAGTAACTGAATAAAATTCAATGGCTGGTGTCACACAATAGACAATCGCTGGTTTACCACTACTGTCCTTGCTAATTTTAGCACTCAATACATTTATGGAATATAAGACTACTTCTAGTTACCTACAGATTACCACCAATTATATTCTGTATTACCTGCCTCCGAAGATGCTTTGGACTTTTCTCCATTGTGCTGATCAAGTGTACTCAGACATCCAGATGCTCTCCTCACGTCCCATAATTTCACCTTACCATCTGCACTAAGAAAAACAGATTTGCACACATTAAGGAAATTGTGTGCAGTCTGGTTCAATAACTGTCTTAACCCAACCAACCTGCACTCACCCTGGTTCAGCAACTATTCTGAACTACATATTATGCAGTCACAATCAAACCAATAGTTTAATGAAAAGATTTTTGTCAGAATTCACACGTTCGTTTACAAGTATTCATACATGTAGCTAGTACACTACAGGCACCTAAGTTAAAAGTGAACCCTTTTTCATAATACATTTGCCTTTTTGTCAGTAGCACAATACTCTTATATACTCACACAGACTAGAAATAAACTTGCTAATTCTTCCATTGAGTAAACTCTAGCTACAGACTCCCTCACTCTCTGTAGTGACTGTCTGGGATCTAAGGCTCTTGCTATCACAAATCTATAGTATGACTGGTACAGAAGTTGGCTAGTGACAGGCTGGATAGGTCTATATGCTTTGCTGTCATACAGGTTATATGCTCTGTTCTCACACAGTGCTATGGCATAGAAACAGTGATTCTTGCTTTTGGATAAACTTTCTGACTTTGTCTACCAAGGTGACACAAACAGAGAAACACCAAGTTTCAGGCTGCTGTGATTCATTCTGGTTCCCAGGTCACCACATGTTCATGGTTTGCTAACCCTTTGTCTTTGCCAGCAACAAAAGTTATGGTAACTCATGGGACTATGTACACACAGGCTGCAACATTGCAGGCAGTGTACTTCGTATAGCACCCAGAAGTGCAGCTTGACTTAAGCTTTCCAGTAGTATAATTCTGTGTGCATCCTCAAGATTCCCAGTTATAGATGGGAAGTAAATTAATAGAAAATCCTATTTCCCATGTACTAACTCATCAGTGTAGATGTATTTAGTGAAACATTTGGACACTTCCCAGCAACTTAATAAATAACTTAATAAATAGTGCAGTATATGAGGAATATAAATATTATATTCCAACTGACCAAAGCAAAACTGTTATTTATCTGTTGTATATTTGACAAAGCTAATGACTGATTTATTCTTTTGTGCTCCCCTGTATACTACAGACTGATTCTATTAACTTTGAAGTGATATTCCAACTGAGTATGCAGACAGCATATTACTTTACTGCAAAGAAATATTTTAAGAACATGAATAGAGATCACAGAACTATAGAATGGTTTGTGTTGGAAGGGACTCTAAAGAACACCTCATTCCACCCCCCAGCCATAGGCAGGAACACTTTCCGCTAGACCAGGTTGCTAAAATCTCCATCCAGCCCGGCCTTGAACACTGTCAGGGATGGGGTAGCCACAGCTCCCCTGGGCAACCTGTGCCAGTGCCTTACCACTCTCACAGTAAAGAACTGCCTCATAATACCAATATCTAAATCTATGCTATTTCAGTTCAAAGCCATTTACCCCATGTCCTATGCCTAATTGCCCTTGCAAAAAGTCACCCTCCAGATTGCTTGTAAGGCCCCTTTACGTACAGGAAGGCTGCTATAAGGGCTCCCTGGAACCTGACTGAACAGACTGAACAAAACCAACTCTCTTAGCCTGTTTCCATAGCAGAATGCTCCAGCCCTCTGACTATCCTTGTGACCTTCCACTGGACTCACTCAAGCAGGTCCACGTCTCTCTTGTGTTGGGGCCCCAAAGCTGGATGCAGTGTTCCAGCGGGGATCTCATGAGATCAGAGCAGAGGAGGAGAATCACCTCTGCTGACCTGCTGGCCACACTTCTTTTGACGCAGCCCAAGATAGCATATGGGCTACAAGCTCACACTGCTGGCTCATGCTGAGCTTCTCATCAGTTAACACCCACAAGTCTTTCTCCTTAGGGCTACTCTCAATCCATTTTCTGCTCAGCCTGTATTTGCTCTTGGGATTACCCTAACGCTGGTACAGGACCTTGTACTTGGCCTTATTGAGCTTCATGGGGCTTGCACTGGCTCACATCTGAATTAAGAGGTTTGATATCAGAAGGCAAAGGTATGCAATCTTGATATCAACTTAATTAAATTTCTCTTTCAAGTTATAAAATGGCCATTCATCTCTGCAATTCAAAAGAAACGACATGACAACCACGAAACTGAGCAATGTCACATTATAATTAAAAGCTAAATTATGCAAAACTTCTAGGAAAGTCAAGAGGATCTTTTAGACTGAAAAAATAAAAGGTCCAGGAATATCAACATACAATCTATATTCACTGAAGTACTGCAGCTTGGAAAGTTATTACCCATCAGTTAGCTCTTTGACATTACTGGTGATTAATCAGAACAGTACTTTGAGCTAAATATTTTACTTTGTTATAAAACACATCAGCAATATGAGTGCTAATAAACAGTAAGTGTTTTAAAAATATCCTATCATTTTCATATACATTTAAATCCAATTACTATTTCAGAACCCTACCATCTTAAAACAGGGGAAGTTTAGATTGCATATAAGGAAGAAGTTCTTTACTGTGAGGGTGGTGAGGCACCGGAATGGGTTGCCCAAGGAAGTTGTGAGTGCTACATCCCTGGCAGTGTTCAATGCCAGATTTGACAGAGCCTTGAGTGACATGGTTTAGTGTCACCTAAGGCACGGGGGGGTTGGAACTAGATGACCTTAAGGTCCTTTCCAAACCTAACTACTCTATGATTCTAATAATTTGGATCTCAGGCTTTTTTATTAGGCAAGACCTATAAAACTGTGACTAAGTTAAAGTAAATTATGAAAATAAACTTGAAAAGTGCATTAGAAGTTTAAAAACCAAGCAAAATAAATACATAAAGTTCTACAATCAGACATTTTCAGGGCATTTAACAGTCTAATGACATCCCTACCTTCCTGTTGCCAAAACATATTCATGACGTGGGGACCAAGCCACTGCCAGTACTTCTTGCCTGTGACCTAGAAAGTTAAATGAAAAGGCTTATACACACCATTTTATGTAAATAACTAAAAATAAAAGCAAATACTTTGTTCTATAGAACCCACCAACCCAGAACAATTATCTAAATTGCAGTAAGAATTTTAATTTTCTGAAAATGTATTATTTTGTGCTAGAGGTTATTTCTCTTTCTTCCTCTTGCTCAAGTGAAATTGCAATTCTAATACTTTTACTAAGTTTAACGTTTGCACTGGTGTTCTCATATGCAGAAGGTACTTTGCAGTTCTTTTTCTTCAAATCCTTTCAAAATGTTTAATAAAAAGTATATTTACCTTATATACTTAAGACTAAAATTTCACCCAGCTCAAATACGCTTGTCCTGAATATGGAACATTTTTTCCCTTAATTAGGCCTGAAATATTAAGACATTAAGATAAAATGTCATACCCAGTGCTGCTTAGTGGGTAAGTAATATGTATTATGCACACACACATGCTTTGAAACTTGGTAAGTTTTTAAAATGATGAATATAATTTCATAAATAGAGGTAGTAGGAGTGTAAGATGTCTTAGCTCGAAAAGTAGCAATCATACTTCATGTAATACTAGAAATAAGATGTTGAAAAAACCCTAAGATATAGCAAATACAAGTTGTCACAAATATATTTTTGCTAATGCAGTTTAAACCTATGTGAACCACCTTGTTCCTGACACATCTTCTAGTAGCTGGTTTTCCATTACCTAAAATAATCAAAGGTCCATGATGCCTGGGATAATGGAAAAAATATCCATAACACAGGTACTACTGGATACAATTGGAAGGCTCAGGGCAGACACATTTATTTGGATCCATTAAGTAAATTACAGACAAGCATTTACCTCCACTTCAGCTGCTAGAGTTAGTCAATGTGAAAAATTGTTCATATCTATTTTCCAAGATACTATTGAGTGGTTCAAGTTCTGTAAAGAATGATTATGTTCAGTGGAAGACAATCTCCTTCTGCTTGTTCCCCTAATACTACATTTAAGCTAAGTATATCAGAAAAGACACAACCAGCTTGTTCCTGAAAAGCACTAACTCTTTTATCAAAATCCAGTAGCTCTGCTGGAACCAAACTGATTCTTCAGTGAACAACTTTTTTGTCTGCACTCTCTGGTGCTCTCTGTTCTAGAAACAGATCATTGACATACCCTTTGCAGCAAATTTAACTCAGAAGGATTTGGTGACTTAAGCACCAGTGAAGAAATAAGGCTGCATTTCCACATTGCTGCCTGAGCTAACACTCCTTCTCTAAAGTTCGTGGATCAGATCTGGCTCTTGCTCTGCTGGTTTGAAGCATGATGATTTACTTTGTAATTGCCTTCACTTGAGCATTTGTATATATACTCATACTCCAAAAAGTAAACATTAGAAAACATTAAGTACAAAAAAGAATGGCTTACAGAACAATAAAGCCCTTGTGTTTACTGAATTGGGTAAATGAAAAGGATTAGGTATCACCCTTCTATAGCAAGTAATAACTCACCAGTTATACAAAAACTTCTAAACAAAGCCATGCAAGCACCTCCATGGGATATTTTGTTGAAAAGAGTGATTTTTATTTTTATTTATTTTTTTTTTGTGTGTGTGTATGTATTCTGTTAGTTTGGAGGTTTTTTTAAAAAACAAACCAAATCAAAATCCCACCAAAACTCAAAAAAAAAACCAGCAACCCATATCAAATTTCCATGAACACAAAACTCTGCCTATGCTTAAATATGTAATAAAGTTATCACTATTGATTAGATCATGAAAATGCCTGAACATCTGTAATAATTGTTCATTAATTAGTATTTGTATTATCCAATTCATTATCACTAACATCCAGAAGAACTTTTTGCCACTGTGTAACTTCCACAACTGGCAATAAATAAATTAGTCATGTTACTTACAAAGAATACATTGTATACAGTGTTTCTTTACAGGACTTGTTTTACTCAAAGTAGTTATTGTTTAACATTTATGTTTCAGACTAAAAGTACCCTGCAGAATGTGAGAAAAAGATCCAGACTTCAAGTCACAGAGCTGTACTTTGGGGCTTTTGGTACCAACTGTAACAAAAGAAACAAACAAAGACAGCTAAAAAAATAAAACAACCCAGCATTTGAGAATAAAAAAATCTTAACAATAAGAAAGAAATAGAAGAAAAACATTATCTGCACAACAGTTCATTCAGTGAGAGCAATGGGTTCTATTACTGGATTTTTACATTTTTAGTCCAAGTAAACTTCCTATATAACAGACCACTTAGAAACTGGGGGTAAACAGGACAGTACTTAAGAAACTAAAACATTAAAAAAAACACCAACAATTCTGTTTTTTGCTAAACATAGCTCAAGTGTGGACATGCAAGCAACATGCACAGAGCTCATTTACATTGTTTTACTATGTTTGGATGTAATAACATTCACATGCTAACTTATGTAATGAAAAATAATCTTATTATAGCTAGAAATTTTTATCTGATGCATTATTTCAGAAGAACCAATGTGATATTTTCACAAACACCTAACTAGCCAATAATATTTTATCAAATAACAAAGACGGGGAGGGGGAAAAAACCCTACTGAATATTACACCTGCTTATTACTTTAAGACCAAAATACATACAGTATTTCTTAAAAACACATACATACCTGCTACTAAACAATGATTTGTAGCAACTGGAGACATGTGATGACTATAAACTGTTCCTTTAAAGTGAAAGGCATCTGCAGACTTATAACAAGATTAATTTAATCAACAGCACAAGTTATCAGAATTAAAATTCTCATTATTAAGAGTTAAAATTACAGAAATATTATATTTGCTTTAATAATCAGTACAATTACTTTCAGGAAAATTGATTTTGTTGTTCCATTCTAAATTCTAAAAACCTTAAAACTAACTTTTCTGTGTTTTCAAATACAACACTTGGTGACACAACACATCAATCAATCTTGACATGCTCATTGCCTTTTAAGTGATGCTCACAGAGCTACCTGGGAAGTAAAGTGAATTTTTGAGTTATGAAAAGATTCAGTAACTGCAAATATGGCTTCACATCTGACAAAAAGAAGTCAAAATTTATTCTCTATTGTGTCCCTGCAATGATAACAATAATGACAGACTTGCACCCACAGTTCTAACAATTCCCTAGTTTTCATCCTTCTCTGGATACTTATTGCTGTTAAGCTCTGGGAGAACTGCACTTGTGGAATGAATAATACACATACTAACAAGCCTGTAACTTGTAGAAATTCTCTTACTTTTAAAGTATTTGTATCCCATATTTTCAAGGTTTTATCAAATGAGCTGGATGTAAACATGCCAGTGTCATGAGGATACCACTGGACTGTCTCCACACTGAATTTATGTACATCAGGATGGCTCCTAAGATGAAGGAAAAGATTCCAATTGGTTAGTGTCTTGATAATCATCTTACAATAGTCTTGATATTTGATGACAAGTTGAAAACATAGTTTAAACTTCCTTAACAAAATTTTGTATTGAAGTATTAAAGAAGTAGTTGTTTCAGTGCCTCAATTTTTTATCAACCCATGTTAATTACTTCCAAGAGCCTTTGTTTCAAGAAACTACAGACTATTTACCTTTTTAACCATGCTGTTGTGGGTTAACTGTAGGCAGCTAAGCATCACCACAGCAGCTTGCTCACACCCCACATGCAGTGGGATGAGGGACACAGAACACAAATGGCAAAGGTGAGGAAACTTGGTTGAGATACACACATTTTTATATGTAAACGCAAACAAAACAATAAAATAAATTTAAAAAAAAAAACAACCAAAAAAACCCCCAAACAAACAGGCAAGCAATGCAAAAGCAATCCCTTACCACCCAGAACCTGAGAAATGACAGCCCCTTAAATAAGGACTTTCCCTCCTCAACTTTGTTGCTGCACATTATATTGCATGGTACTGAACATCAATATCCCTTTCGTCAATTCTGGTCAGATGTCCCAGCTGTATTCCCTCCTAACCTTGTCCACTCCTAGTCTGCTTGCTAAGGGAGCACGGGAAGGAACAGACTCTATGTGACACCGCACAAGCGCTATTCAGCAATAGCTAGAACAGCATGTTAGCACAAATCCAAACCATGGCACCATACAAGCTAGTATGACAAAACTGAACTCCATTTCAGCCAGACGCAAGACACTTGTGAAAATAGTCCAGCTGGCTCCATCTACAGCTCAGAAGGGCTCGGATTTCTTCATCTCAGCTCTTATCTTTTCATTGCTCTCTCAGGTGTCCTGGCCTCCAAAGCAGTAACAATTGCAGGGCTATCACTGTGTAAACACAGATGCAGATCTTCTGTACAGATCTGGCACTACACCTAAGCTAGTAAACTTTCCTGCTCACTTGGGTTGCTAGAAAGCACAGAAGATATCTTTAAATAGTTTGCCATAAGCCAGCACTGAGGACATCAAGTGGGAACTATTAAGCAACTGTTGAGCTCTGCTTAGTAACTCCTGCATTACTTATCTCTGAGGAACACCTGAGAGTAGCCTGTTACTTTGTCATCGTGCTAAAAATCAACAGATTTTATGCACTTATTCTGCAGGTGGACCAAGCTAAATATCTTCATCACCTGCAGCACCAGGAAATCACTCCTGACTCAGAGCAAACTTACTCTTGCGGAGGCTTTTGTATGTACTGTGCAGAAGAAGGAAAAAAACCAACCTAAACTCATGGAACTAATTATCCTAGTATTAAGAGTGCAGCTGCACAACACTGGACTGTGCTCAGCACTAAGCAAAAGCAATTATTTCCTCCATAATCCAGAGGATTTAGGGATGAACTAAAACATTCTTGAGAAGCTCTGCAGGAATAATCTTTGATCTGGCTAGGCTTAGTAACAGCTATATGTCACTTGGCCCAACTTCATTTCTCAGGGCTGTATTTTATACCCATTTTGTCCCATTACACAGAATATCCCAAACTTTTCTACCAAAGTACATAATTAATTCTATGGATAGTAAGGTCACTGTCATTCATTCCTCTTTGAAGGGTTATCAGTAGAAGACACTACCTTACAAACAAGTATCAGCTGTGTATTATCTAGAAGCTGGTACTGTTCAGTTACTCTCAAATGTCAGTTTTTGTCACAGAACACCATGGATCCCATAAAAACATGTAAAGCTCTGTGTGCTGACTCCCAGTGGAACAAGGGAAGTTCTCAGTTTTGCAATAGTGGCCCTACATTCTAGAAAGAAACACTGGCTAAATCACAGCCGGGCATCAGGATGCACTAAAACTTGGTAGGCTCAGTTCAGGGTCTATGCATAAAGAGCTTCAAATAGCCTCTACCTTTCCTGTAAGTAACTTTGGGACTAAAGTTGCATTGTGACATTGTAAACTTGGAACACGGGTTAACTTTAGCAACATAACATTATCATATGCTTCAAAGACAGGAGCCAGACAGTCAGATGGGAAGCATTTCTTATTGGTAACTACAAATTCATTTAACATGTCAGGAACTCTGTATGAATAATACTCCAATATCTGAAGCTGTATCTATAGCTAATTAACTGCATTAAGTATTTAAAATGTATTAGAAAGCTACATGAAAACTGGGAACAAATAATTAATGCTAAAAAACCTACTACAGTCACTTTATGCACAAATGATAGCAAAATAAGCCTATCATTACTGTATCACACAGAATCAGATTCTAGTAGTGTGATTTATGCCTCCACTCTGTTGATAAGGAACAAACTTGCCTTGATGCATCTAAACACCTACTCAAGAAACAGACTACCAACTGTGTTCATAAACAGACTTTTCAAGTAAGGAATATTTCTACTGATCCAACTTAAGTTAATGATAGTGTCATTTTTAGCACATATTTCCCAGTTTCCATGCTGTCTTCTCACCATGTATTTCTTCAGTTTGCTGTATCTGTTTCAGAATTCATCTATTTTGAGATTTGGGTATGTATAGTTATTACTTATTCTTAATTATAGTTTTAATTAATTTTATTCAAGAAATCCCAGCCATCAAACTCTTACCAAATGCAGCTGACTTGAAGTAAATTCTGTTCCTGTTCACTGGTTTTGATTCATGTTCTACTACCCTTTCTCATTCTTAAGGCCTGAGATACCATTCAGGCCTTTTACTGTTACAAATCTATTCTTGTCAGTCTTACTCATGAAGATGTTAGATCTCAAGTAATTTGAAGATTACAAAAAAGTAAGGGAAAACGTAGCTACTAATCTTTCACACAGTAGGACATATTTTGTGAGTCTCAGCAAAGTTATCTAGTAGGTGAGGGCTTTATCTATCTAAAAACAAGGAAAAAAGCTTTTCCTAGAAGACTTACTGGTCACAACAGAGAAAGTTATACTGCCTGCAGTGAAACCAAGACAAGCCAATAAAGGTTTAAGTCTTTGTATAGATTACACACAATATGGTAGTACTCATTTCTTCGGAAATGTCTCATTTTTGTCAGTAATGCATCTGTCTTTCAGAGAATCATAGAATAGTTAGGGTTGGAAAGGACCTTAAGATGATTCAGTTCCAACCCCCCTGGCATGGGCAGGGACATATTGCACTAAACCATGTCACCCAAGGTTCTGTCCAATCTGGCCCTGAACACTATCAGGGATGTAGCATTCACAACTTCCTTGGGCAGCCTGTTCCAGTGCCTCACCACTCATGTCAATCACGTCTTTGTCAAACATGTTCTTGAGAGGTCCTGTATTAATTATCTTTGCGTCTGGTGAATCTAAAATAGCTATTAGTAAAGCTGGAGCAGGCAGATGGGAAATAAAACAACTACAAATCTGTATTGGGTTTTTTTTTTTTCAATCAGATGAACAGGATTATGCAAATATAATTTGCCTTTTGCTTAAACATTTATTCAAAGATACACATGGTGTATATTCTTGGGGGATGCAAAAAATATTTCTACAAGAGGCAGTCATTGTACGTATATTGTAACTGTTAAGCAACTAAAGAAAAAACCATTTCTGCTACTTAGTAAATCACATAATTCCACACAAAGTTTCTTGCCTTCTTTTTGCATGCCAAAACACATAATGCATCCTGCTAGCCTTCACAATTTCTGTCACTATTTTTTACAGTTGTTTACCATAGAAATAAGAACACACATTAATTTGTCAAACAAGAGATGTTACACTACAAAATTTTAATGGAACTTTTGAGTACCTACCTTCCCACAGAACAAAGAGCTTTACATGTGTAACTTGTTTCTCTGGTCAAGTTTTCAAGGTCATAAAGCACAATAACACCATCTGACCCACCAGATAACATGCTGAAAGAGTTAACAAAGTACACAAGTTACAACACTCACAATATCAATATGCTCAATATGATTGGGTGTTCAACAAGAAAATAAACCCATAGTACCAACACAATGAAGTACTCATAGGCATTTTTACCAAATAAAATATATACTTACTATCTTCCCTCAACAGGCTCAATATCAAGGGTGTTGATACCACTCCCATGTATTCTTTCCACATCTCTATCTTTATTTAATTCCAAACTTAGAACCCTTAAAGCAAAAACAACAAAAACAATAAAAACCCAAACCCAGAACTATGAGCAAGTATGAACAAGACTAGCACAGCAGAATTGCAAAATGTTCCTATGTGCTCTGAGCAGCTCAAACCACAGTTTCCCACTTCCTCAATGCACTTAACACATCCCTGTTATTTTTTCCAAAACTAGACAACAGATGCAATACAGGGCTGGAAATAAGTCCTGTGAACTTGTAAGTAAAAAAAAAAAAAATAAAATATACTTTGTTGTTTGGAAGAGAGAAATACAAATGAAAATAGGCTCAAAGAAATAGTAAAGCTGCATCTGGGGATCAAGATATAAAACAAAAAAGGAGACGTAATTCGCAAACAGTGAGCAAAAGTAGCATTAAGAAGCAGTTTTAGATGCAACAAGTATTAGTTCAAAGCTTCATCATGTACCATCCTTTTCTGTTTACTTGGTACTAGGGACACCTAGTGGATGACAGATTCATATCTTGGAACTACAGACACCTAGGGGAGGACAGATTCATTCCTTGGAACTACGAACACCTAGGGGAAGACAGATTCATTCAGTTCAACAAATTACAGTATTTCATTTAAGGAAACAATATTTGTGTGTTATGTTTTCTGTAACATTAAATAAAAACTACACTATCCACATGAAGTTCCCAAGGCAAACTTTTCTTAACTGCAGTTAGGATTTTGCACTACTTAGTAGTAGCCTGTATCTTTAAATATGCTAATATTACATGGTAAAAGAAGAGGCAGATTCTGCTTCCTTTAGCCATGCTACCTGATACAATATTAGCCTCACAAGATGACCAGAGCTTCCCACAGCACTATTTTGTAAGAACTGCTATCAACAGAAGTGTAACCAAGTAGATAACTGAGAAGCTGTAAGACCAAGTGCCCTTCAGCTGAAAAAATCCTGATGCAAGAAACATAGGCTATTATAGGCAAGCCCCCAACAGCATGTCTGCAGGCACGCTTCTAAAGCAGTGAGTCATTTAAGCTCCTTTAAAATTTGTTAAATGTAAGTATGCAAGAATTCACCTAGAACAAGAAGTTTGATGTATACAAGATACCTAGTTGACTGAATTTTAGTGAAGTAATAAATCCCCCAAAGGAAATGTTTTAAAACAAATTATTTTAAAATTTAGTTATAAATACAATCTACCGATGACTACAGATTATTTAATTTAAAGTCAAAATCAAAACGCTTAGGATGGGAAATGTTAGGTAGACAGCTGTCCGAGCAACATAAGTCCTTCCCAATATGATTCAGCTCTTAACAATGAACGCTACATGAGTGCTTAGAGCACAGAAATGAAGTAAAATCGTGTTGTCAAAATGCACATAGAAATAAGCTTCCTGAATCACCAACGTTAAGCTCATTTTTTTTAAAAGAACGTTCTTACAATGATAAAGCCCCAAAAGCTGCAAACGAGCAACACAAATCCTTCCTGCTTCTGGAGCTGTGTGAGTGACTGAACTGAGACTGGCTTTATCTCAAAATACAGGTAACAAAACTGATTCTCTGATAATGCACAATTATCACACTATAATCTTTAGTAGGAATATTAATAACCTTCTCCATGCAATTACCACTTTCCACAAAAGCTGTGCTGGGAACCTAAAAAAACCCCTTCTGCAACTTGCCAACGTGGTAAGTTTGGGAAGAGGAAGAACAAACTGCAGGAGCACAAGCATCACATCCACCTTGTTTTTCACGAAATAAGGCATAACCGCACACACACATTAAAACTCCTGGAGAAACTGTTACGGTAGCAACAGACCGGGGTATAACTACCTGCCCTGTCCCTCCGCAGCCCACCCCACGGCTGCTGACACACGCACCCCCAGCTGAAATCCCCGCGGGACGCTCCCAGGAGAGGGACGGCGGATATAGGGCAGCCTCTACTGAGGCTTCCGGCTCCCCGCGCCCGAAATACTCAGCGGGGCAGGGCAGGGCAGGGCAGGGAGAGCAGAGCAGAGCTCTCGGCCGGAGCCCCTTATCAAGGTCTGCCTAGCACAGCCTGGGTCGGCTCGGGCTTCCGACGACGCAGCGCCAAGAGCTGCCACCACCTCCGGCCCCAACTCGCGCAGCAGCACAGCCCCGCCCACCCCTAGCTCCCCACCGGTCCCCGCTACCTCCGGGTAGCCTCTGCCCGGCGCAGCCGCAATGGATCGTCGAGCCCGGCCTGACGAGCCCAAATTAACCCCAACATGGCGGAACCGTGAGGCCACCCTACTCTGCTCAGCCATTTTGGGCCACGGGTGACCGGCCTCCACCAATGGCGAGCGGCGTTGCTGGCATGCCCGCTACAGATGGGCGGAGTCAGGCAGTGTGCTCTACCGGATCGGTCAGGGCACCGGACGGTACGCACATGTGACGCGACCCGTCAGGGGCGGGGCTTGAGGCGCAGGGGCGTGTGGTGGGTTGTGGCGACTACAGTCCGGGCGGTGTGGGCAGCCCTGCTCCGGCGGGATGAGCCGGTCTTGGCAGGCGCTGCGCGCACTGCGCCTGCGTCTCTTCGGGCCCGAGAAGGAGCTGGTGGGTACCGACCAGTTCGGCAACAAGTATTACCGGGTGCCTAAGCACGAGACTCGCCCAGGTACGCGTGGGGGCCGCCAGGCGGGAGCGCCGCGGGCGGGGGCCGCTGGGCCTGCGGCGGTGGTAGTAGTGGCGGCTGCTGGCTGGGGTCAGGGTGATGCGGGGACCCTCCGATCTGCCGGCGGAGCGCGGTGCTCCGCGGTCGGTGGCCGTGCCGCTGCCGTTTGCAGTGGTAGGTCTTTTACAAGTGGGGGAACGAGTGCGGGGGGGCCGGCGGTAGGCCCATCCCGTGCGGCTCGCTTCGGGATACGTGTTCGGTTAATCACTGGGCTGATGCTCTAAGGCAAGAAGAAACATAAAGCAAGTTATTGAGAGATTTTGGAGCATAGCCATCACCCTGTAGTAGGTAGGTAGGCAGGCAGGCAGGCAGCAATAAACAGGTTGACTTATCTTAGAATCGTAGAACAGTTAGGGTTGGAAAGAACCTTAAGATCATCTAGTTCCACCCCTCCCTGCCCTGATAGTTCAGAGCACTTCTGCATATGTTTTTAAATTAACTCCTGTGTGTATGTTCACTGCATTCCGAAGAAAAATAGTTTTCTATTCTTCTGCATGTGTTCCAGGAGCCTGGGTGCTCTCATAGAATGTCCTCATGTCATTGTCTGGAGATAGTATGCTTACACAGCGTAGCTGTATGTGATTTATTGAAGGTGGTTTCTCTGAGGGTGTCTCAGTACCCATGCTTTAATATTTCATAGTCCTGTTTACTCTCCCTGCACAGGTTTCTTTGTCTGTTTGCTGTTCTCCATATTTTATATGGCTCCAGCAACTACAGCATAATTGTATTCTTGTATTCCTCAGAATACAAGGATAAGCAGAAATTCTGAGACTTAAGTCAGTACACTTCCTAAAGGGAAGGGAGGGAAGGAAGGGGCACAAACCTTCCCTTCAGAAGCATGTAGTAGTTTCTGAAGTTACTTTGCCTTCAGGGCAGTTCCCCTAACCAGTTTTTCTGTGAAACTTCATTAACAACTGACAGTGACTTAAAGCAGGTCTGCTGAAACAGCCATCTGGGAAGATGTGAACACCCTTTTGTCAGCAGTGTGTTTTTCCTCTGGATTAATCGTACACTCATAGAATAGTTTGTGTTGGAAGGGACCTTGAAGCTCATCCAGTTGCAGCCCTCTGCCGTGGGCAGGGACACCTTCCACTAGGCCAGGTTGCTCAAAGCCCATCCAACCTGGCCTTGAACACTGCCAGGGATGGGGCAGCCACAGCTTCTCTGGGCAACCTGTGCCAGTGCCTCAACACCCTCAGAAAAATGTTTTCTTCTGAATATATAATCTAAATCTACCCTCTCCCAGTTTAAAGCCGTTCCACCTTGTCCTGTCACTACATGCTTCTATAAAATGTCCCTCCCCAGAATACAACACTGTAGCACTTACAGGCTTTCTGTGTCTTGCTTTCAACTGTTGGTCTTCTCTCTGTTGGGGTTCATGGTGGCTCTGAGGGGCATATAAAGGGCAGTAACAACTACTTTCTTGTAGTAACAAATTTCTTGCATGTGATTACTACAGTTCCAGTCCTTAATTACCAGTAAAAATGCCTTATTTTAGCAGAAGTACTTTCAGACTTTTCCTTGATAGTTGAATTTATGCTTCCATGCCTCTTACAGTGGAAGCTCTCTCTTGAAACTTTAAGGCTGATCTCTGTATTTAGGACTTAAGTACATGGTAGTTGTAGAGTCAGCAAGAGGGCAGGGGAGGTGGAACATTGAACTCAGCTGGAGCACAGATTAAGAGGCTTTTAAAGTTAGTAATGAATTGCAGTAGTTGTATGTAAGAACACATCATGGTAGCCTTTATGTTTCCCCATTTTTGCTAAGGTGAGCTGTAGGAGGTAAAGTTGCACTGATTTTGTTTTGGTCAGGGAGATCTGGTTGTTAAATCCTCTGCAAATACAGCTATGGCTGAAGCATTGCTGTAAATCTTAAGGCATTTGCACATTAACTTTATTTTAATGATACAGATAATACATTGCAGGTCTATGGTATTATTGGTACTCCTCTGTTATTGAATTTTCCTCTCATTCTCCCATTTGTCTTTGACATGGCCTTGTGAAAATTATGCACCAGCAGCTTGCACTGTTGCAATGTTTTACTGCCACCATAAGGGAGAGATCTCTTCCCTCTCTTCTTTCTCACTGGTGCTAACTTTCCACTATTATTTGTTTGATCCTCCTATAGAAAACTTTAATAGGACAATGGATTAAAATAATTTGATGAAGAATAAGTTGCAAGCTAGAACTGGCATAGAAGCGGGAATGAGTAGGGTGAGCTACTAGGCAGAATAAGATTATACAAGATACCTTGAAACAAATTGGAGAGCTAGAACTTTGTCCTGGACAGAGTTAGAGTACCTAATACTTGCTAACCATATTTTCCTGAATTTTTTCTTTGCCTTCTAATAGTTTGCTATAAAGCTTTTCAATTCCTCTGTCAGTCAAATGCATATTATCTGGGAAAAATAATGTGTTTTAAAAACTACTAAAAAGCAGAGTAAGAAAAATAGAAAACAAACCCTAGCTAACGGTGAATATTTTATTCACTTCTCCAGTGCTTCTGTCTTTGGAATGAAAGTAAGGTAAGGGTTTGTATAATAAGATTTATGAATGGAAATTTGAGATACTCAAAAAAATACCACATTTTCCACAAATATATTAATTCACAGTTAGTTAATTCTTCCTTATGGTTCTTCTTATGTAACTAAAGGACAGGATAGTGTGTATCAAAAATACTACTACTTTAATTCTGGGTGAATATACTACTTTTGAAAATACTACTTTTGAAAGCCCTGTTTTCTGTTTAATTTACTAATGTGTATTTGACGCTGTGCTACCTGTGGCTCTAGATGTTTAATTAATGATTTTGATGAAGATCAAGAAAGTATTTTTATTACATTTTCCAGGTCAAACTGTGCAGGAGGAAACTGAGAGTAGCTGTGAATGTCCTATGGCAAGTCAACTGTCATATAATTCAACTGGGGGATCAGCTGGCATCAAGCTGTGCTTATTTCTGAACAAAGGGCATGTGATTTGGTGGCATGTAATTCAATAGTACAGCATGTATCATATTAGTGCTGCTGCAAATTTCATTTCTGTGTTCTCTTAATTTGGATACCCATTTTCTCTGTTTCCATCTTACAGATTGTTATTTACTTTCCTTCAGGAAAAAAAACTTCCTCATGAATTTTTATTATTATTATTAAGACACAGTCTTCCCTGCCTCCTGTGGCAGTGTCTTGCTACTTTGGGTTACTGGGACGCAGGGGATTCTACATCCATTAAATTTTGCCACCCACAGGTGACTCACTTCCACTGTAATGTGTGCTTTTACTTACGTACATGTCAATCAATCCTTGTGGTGTCACTAGAGAAAAGATACTAGGTTTGGTCTGTTCGAGGGCAGGGAGTTGTGCCAGTGCTTTCACAGGTTTGTATTACCTTGTGGCTGAGGATATGTCAGTTTATTCTGTTGCTAGGGCAGTGATTATAGATGGTTGTGTATATAAAAGACTATGTAAGAGACCAGTCCAGGATGCAAACAGCACTGGAAAAAAATTGCAGAGACCTTGCAGAGAGCTCTTGTGTGCAGGTTCCATGGTGTCTGCACCATGGTGTTCTGTTTTCTGGATCTGGAGAGGACTGAGTAGCTCTAGCAGAGTGCCAGGCCCAACGTACTTCATCCTTTTGTACTGTACTTGAGCAAATAAGCTCATGCAGAGCAGACAGCTGTTGCTTACCTTTTCATGTTTTAGACATGGTAGGTGTATCAGGACCAGGCTGGGCTTTGTTTCATACCAGCGGGGAGATACCATCTTCAGCTAGAGGTGAGAATGGGTGGAGTGTGTAGTACGTGTGCCTTCTTGTGCTGCAAACAAAAGCTGGCTGACAACTTCCTTTTGGCCTTCCCTGGCCCTTTGGCAGAAGTTTAGAATAGAATTACATGGAGCCCATGATGCAAAGAATTTGTATTTAGTTTCTTTCAGCTGTGAACTGTTCTCTCCTGTACCGAGTCCAGAGTCCAGGACGCTTTGACCCTGTAGCCTTGTCTGCATGAGTAAGGACTAGTAGGAGCTGATCAGTGGATACAAGTGTTTGAAGTTGAGTTTCTTTACACCTCCGTCATGTGATTTGAAGAGTTTATTTCAGATTAAATTTGGTCTGTTTGCCGGGACTGAACTTCCACAATATATGTAATTTGAGGAGCTCAAAAAGGTAAAATAGGCAGATGCCACAAGTGTGGCTTTCACATTTCTTTGGCACCTAACATCTTACTGATTTTTTAAATGTTTTTAAGTGAGGATTTCTTCTTGGGGGAGTGGGTAAGATAATTAAGTTGTGCACACAGAAACTACTTGGAGACCCAGATCAGCAGGTGGTAAATAGAGGTAGCACAGGATTCACTACAAAACCACACTTGCTTTGAATCAAGTCACTGCTATAGACATAGTCTGACAAATATCCTAAACTGTGGGATGTCCAACTCAAGATGTAGCAACTGTATCCTGAGACCACTTTCACCTGTTTGTAGTCACAGGAAAGTTATCTTGCATTCCAGATTTTGACTCTAACTAATTAGGTTGTTAGAACTGGCTACTTGAATGCATTTCATTGTGAGGTAGGGAATCATGGTGAAGATGTAAGCAGCAGTATCAGCTGTCAGTAACATGCAAAGGTGCTGATTTTAACAGGTGTTTCGCCTTACTTTAAAAAGATCTTAATAAGGATTGGCAGAAACATATGAGCTTGCAAAGTTATCATAGTTCTCCTGGGTGAATATAGAAAGGCCTGGCAGTTTGGAGTAAAAGGGAAGGGAAATGTAAAACTGAGCTGTTTGAGTCTGGCTGTGCTAATTTTCTTGAAAGAGAGAAAGTGAACATTGAAAGTCCCTAGACTGTAAGAATAAAAAGTTGTCAGATTCAGTGAAGAAGGTAATTGCTAGAAATAGAAAAGGGGTTAGGGAAAATTCGAGTGTTAATACAGAGGGGAAACACCCTGAAAAAGAAACCGTTCTGCCCATAGGAATGTGAAAGAATTCAGAATTAGAGTAGTTAATTTTCTGAAAACGTGGAACTTCAGACATGGTGGGACTGAAGGTACATTGTTTCATGTTTATCAGAGATTTTTATTTTATTTTTTTATCTGTTCATAAGTGGGAAGAAACTGTCATCTTCAAAGCCAAGCCAAACCTTTAGCAATACGGTAAGGTAGGCTCGTTTTGAAGAAAAGATGACTCTGTGTTTAATGACATTCTGCAAGTGGTATTTTTTTTACAAGATAACCTTAAAGTGATGACAGTGATTAAATGGTACAATTACACCATGCATGTCATGAGACAAACATCCAGCATAACTCATTAACTCTCAGATGACTTTTCAGTTGCCAGTCCTGAACCTGGATGTGAAGGAAAGTGGAAATAGACAGTGGGGTAGTAGTGATTGATGACTCATTTAAAGATCTCAGACAAGTATTTTGCTAAACAGGCTAGCTTTATCAATGTAGTGCATTTATTTTTGTTACTGTGTAACATACTGTCAGGGCATTGCCATATCTTTGCTGTGTGATTAATTGTTCTTGCTGCAGAACATGGAGTGATAACTTAATGTTCGGTTTTTATTTTTTTTTAATTACAAAGCAGATTTCTCTAGCAGTTTGTACATTTATTACAACCAAATATATCCTACAGGAAGTAGCTGATACCATTTTCCATTGAAAATAATTTATAAGGACTCTTAATAACCAATTTATCAAACAATGCAGGAAGAGGCACTAAATATTTAAGATCTGGTATGTATTTCTCATCTTTTCTAAAAGCTGATTAATGAGCAGCTTATATTTAAACTTTTTCAGTATCTTCATTTGTCCTCTCTATTATAATGATTAAGAGTTAAAATGAGTTCTCCCTGAAATGTCAGTATCTGCAAGTTTTTATAGGAACAGTAGATAAGCAGCAAGTTTCTTTAAAAATAGTGTATTGTTGCTGAAGCATGGCTCAAGTTTTATATTCCCTCTGGGGAAACAACAGATTCAGGTTTTACTTGATTTGGAGCTGTAGCTTACCAGCAGGAGCTGAAAAAGCCCAAAGCATTCTGTATTTCACTGGGGTTTTTTTATGATGCATAAACACTGTGTTAAGGGGCATGCATGGCCTGAGCCTGTGGTGATAGGAGCTTTATGAAGGAGGCTGGCAAGCTAAACATATTTCTCGGCATTCTCAGAAATCCCATCTGAAACAGAAGTGGCCTTACCAAGTTTCAGCTGCAAATTTTGTTGCTTGTAATTGAGTGCTGCCACTGATTTCTGAGGGAAATCTTTTGTTCATGTCAAATGCCCACTCAGTTTACATGAAAACCCTGTGTCTTGTGAACTCTTTTCTCAACAAACCAGAATTGTGCAAATAAGAAAGAATCTGTGTAAGGAAAAGATACCAAGTGTTCAGGTGCATAAAACATGTGGGATGTCCTAAATTTTATTGAATCCAGACTTGAATAGAAATATACACGTATTTATGAATATTGGAAAAATTTCAGTTTTGATGAGAATAAAGGAATTTTCTGTGATTGTTTTTATAGCTGCTTTTTTTCTATTTTAGTTAGTGGCCTGTTGCCTTCCTCTGATCAGAAGTGCAGGTTAGAATTTCTACTTCTATTCAAAATCCCCTGTACATTTTTGTATTGAAAACTAGACTGAAACATTCTGTTAATGCTTTATAGTAAATAGGATAGGGTGGAAGATCGCTCAAAAATATTATCTGTTAGAGCTATTGTTTTCTTTTGATTTCTAATGTTACTCTCTTACTAACAGGAATGAAGTTTGAGGAAGGGCAGAGACTGATTCTGATTGTATGAAGCATTCATAAACTGGTGGTCAAGTGTTGCAGAGAACTGTACAGAATGTCGCTGAACATAAAACTTGGGTTTTCAAGTGTTGGTGGAAAGCTAAAAAGCTCATTTTGGTTTTACATGTCTGGTGTTAAGATAATAATGGAACACAGAATTGATTAATGAATATAAAACCAAATTTTAAGACTTAAATACTTTGGATATGGAAATAAGTGTATTGTGGAAGTATTAGGGTTTTTCACATACAGGTTTTTTATCCAGATACATACATGCTTTCACGTCCAGTAGTAGCTAGTTACAGGTTTGTCCAGATGGTGGCAACATTGTTCCAGAGACAGTGGGTAGTGACTGACATGTACACTGAATATTCCTTTTGGGTGAGAGACACTATGGAACAGAGAAACATAGCTCTAAAGTAATAGTGTATATCTATGTATGTACAGAAATAATACTGCCAGCTTCTAGGACGGTAATTCTTGAATGACAAAATAGCTTTTCAGTTTGGTTGATACATTATGCAGAAAAGCAATTACACTGTGAAGAGATCACCGCAGATTATGAAGGCATTAATAGTTGAAAAACAGTGTTTGGGTGCAGTGATATGCTTTTTCTTCCAGCTGCCAGAAGTCAACTGGCGACAGGCATGGTATGTTAATCTCTCTGACTTGAAAGCTAGAAATAGCAATAGGTAGACATGAGGACAGGCAGTAACTTGCATAATATCTGTTACCATGGCTGTGTTTGATCTTCAGTGTCTATATTGATATTAAATTGATCTTGTTCAATTTTGCCTGCTACTTTTAAGTTTTATATGCTGTACATTTGTTACTTATAATTATCAAAGGTTTGGTTTGAGCACCTGTTTTGATTCTTTCAGTAGAGGTGTGTGGGGAGATTCTGGTTTGGGTTGTTTGGGCTTTTTTAGAAGTCTGTTTGATGACCAGAAAGTCATCAGTAATAAATAAATAAATAAATAAATACATTGGGTCAATAGCATTCTCTTACTGTGTATACAGAAAAAAAACCCAGTACATAAAAGTTAAAATAACTCGAAGGAATCTGTACTGTCTTGATGAAGTTGCTTGCACTTTGTTTTCCTAGCTGTATATTAAAGAGTGATTTGACTTACCAGTACATCATCCCATTGTAAGTTAGCACAGGAGAGCCTGTTGTGGATTCACAGCCACAGGAGGACAAATTGTCCCAAAAATGGGGCTCTGTTGCTTTTGAAACTGTCAGTCTTCTTACCCACATTTCATCATTGTAACACAATCGTTAGACCTATGAGTGCAAACATGATTGTTAAATCAATCATGTTTATTGGCATATCATCATACCTGCTTTATGGCTGAATTATCCTGAAATGCAAGGAGAATTTGGCTTATTTTCTGGCTCCAAAGGAGGAAAGAAAGCAGACCAACCCATCATTAATACATACAAGAAGAACACATCACCTCCTCTGTATAAGGCTTTAAGGTTTGAAATTGCCTTGGCAAACTAAAGAGCAGATTTAACACAGAAAAGACTGGAATTGTGTCTGTAGCTGGTACAGGAAAAATTTCTGTAATATGTCTGTGTAATTAATGTCAGCTCATTATTTATTTGAGTTAGAGTTAACAAGTTTATAAATACTGTCTAAATGTTTTGTTGATTGTGATTGTCCTGTGAAAATTTTCCATACCCACTTTTTCTGGTACCTTATTTAGTCTATCTTTTTTTTTTAGAAACTGCTAATTACTGTAAAATAAAAGCAAAAAGAAAATGAAAGTACTTAAATAGAACTGGTGGGGCTACATGATTATTTTTTTTAAAAGGTAGAATAGAAGGCTAAAGTGGTGAACAAAAGAGTGCAGCTGAGAAACTGTAGTAAAAGAGAGGTTAAATGAAAGGAGCTGAGGAAGGCTGGCATGCTACCCTGTGGGCCACTGTAACCTTTTCAGTTTTTCCTGAAGAATAGAGGCAGTTGGGAATTAGATTTGACTTCTGCTTTGTACAGTAAGTTTTTTGTGTTCTTTATAGATCTTTAAAATACCGAATAAAGTTTCTGTCATAAGAGGCTTGATAGTTTTAAGGTCAGATTCACAGAGATAAGAGCCTCTTTGCTTTCAAGAGAGGGAAGAATCAGTTTCATGTTCTGCCTCTGGGAACAGGTGTTGCACAGAAATGAAGAATATATAAAAATGAGTGTGATAGGTTGAGGAAATGGAAATCATGAAATAGGGAGATAAAATCTTTAATTTCTAGGTGTCCCTTGCTTATGGCCATGTGTGTGTGAAATACTATGTGTTATCATTCCATCCTCAAAGCAAAGGACTAATTTGGTCATCTGGAAGCCCAATCAAGGGGAACAGCAGTCAGTTTGAAATTTGCTTCTGATGAGAGGTCAGACAAAGGACTGATTCTGGCAGACTTCTTCAGGCAGTGGTTAGTGGTGTAATAATGGAAAGTATCACAAGCTTTGGAATTCATGAAGTGGATGGACTAATTGATGTTTCGTGCCTGTACGAAACATCAGGATCAGGAAAAGTTGGTCCACAGAACTACAAACAGAAAGGTAGAATGGAAGGATACATAGCACTGTGCAGCATGATGTCCACTGCAAAGCCTGAGGAGCACCGTGAAGATGCTAGCCACAGCAGACTGCAATCTAGCAGAGCTGATGTCCTTGAAAGGAGGTTACATCCAGTCACTGATACCAAAGTGAGAATGGATATTGGTGAAAGTGGCATCACCTCAGCCAAAATGTTACTGTTCTAGTTAATCGAATGAGGGAACATTCATTATATGAGGCTTCATTGCTTGTTTGTCATCAGTATTTGTACAGGGGGGTGTTTGGAATCATACTGAAAGAAAATGCCTGTTTAGCAGATAATGCGCTTCTGCATCTGGTAGCCTGTATACATTCGCCTGAGTTTTATTCCAGTCTTGCATCAGAACTTCCTATAATGCAGACTTTCCAAATGCCATGGTTCTTTAAGCAACTAAGATTTCCTACACCTTCAGTAGTAGCTGTGTAGTTTCATCAGTCGTTTATTTGCTTCTCTATGAGGAGGTGTCAAAAAGCTCCAAGACATAAATCGAGGCTTTTCCTTCTGTGCTGGGGAATAATTATTTCTTTGCTATGGAGGAATCATAAATTAAGACAATCTAACAAGGCATTTTAGAATAGCAGAACACTGCAAGTGTTTCCTAGCCTCCTAGTCTTGCCCACTTCTTTTTCACCTTTATCCCTATTTTTCTCCTTTTGGCTTAGAGTTATAGCAGTGACTCATTAGTATGGTCAAGAGTGCTCAAAGTTAACAGTTGTAACAGGAAGATATACTATGTAGTGAAGAAACAGAGATAATTGAGCTCAGTTGCTCCTTCATATTCTGTTGTATAGAAAAATAAATGCATCTCCAACCCTATTTGGTCAGAAATATCATTTATTGTGTTTTCCTATCTGGATCAGGATGCACCACCCAAAGGCTGATAGCAACCAGGGTGAGGTTCTGCATAAAGCAGGGGAGAAATTCATTCAGGAGCATAGTTCATGTTTGATTAGTATAAAGATTAATTACATAGGTTGATAACGCAGTTTACTGTTGTGTTGTTAAACTTAAGGGAGATGAATTGTTGGTATTGTTTCTCTGACTGTATGGAGCATAAGAGAGGAACTGAATGTTTTGTTAATTCAGCATCATTTGCACTCAGAGGAAATTTCTTTCTGTAGCTTGCTAGCTGGTTCTACTCCTCTAATGTACACTGGGTGGTGAGGAATTGAGCAAGGGGGAAATACATTTCACAGTCATGCAGAGTGGCAAAATCCAGCGGAATTGCAGGTCTCAAGCAGATGCATCCGGAACAGTATGGTAAGGAACACTTGGTTTGCTCCTGTGACCAAGCTGATCACAAAAGGTTCAGTTTATTTATTTATTTGTTTTTTTTTTAAGAAGTAGAAAGTTTGGAAAGCACATCTTACAGTAGCAAAGTTTATGGTGCAAAAGTAATTTTGAGAAGAACTTGCAATTTGAAAGAACTTTTAAGGGTAGCTGTTTATGATAAGCTGTGTTTTTTGGTACTTCATGTAGGGCTGTCATGCCATTGGTCGCTTCAACACTACTTCAGTTTAGATTGTCTTGCATCAGGTATTGTCTTGGTGGTACTGTGCCCTTACACAAGGTGGTTCTTTTCAGGCCAGCATGGAGCCAGGGCAGAGTGAGTTCAGTGTTACCTTAATTTGGTTTGTATCTAGCAGCCTTTATTATCTCCCTGCCAAAAAGCATTTATTCTGTGTTGAAAGACATGAAAAAAAACAGATAGGTCTAGTGATGAAGAGCTTCATGCTATACAAGAGTTGTGAAAGGTTCAGTTGGAACAAGAAAGATGCATCAGAACTGGGTATTACCAGGAGACCCTACAAACCGTTTCAGTGTTCTGCCTAAAAAGTGTTATAGTTGTCTGTTTAGCCATCATGTCTGATGCTTAGTAAGTGGTGTCTTTTTCTAGCATACTAGATAGAAATTGAAATACTGAATGCTGATTGGTAGTCATCACAATATTGAAACAAGGAGGGTTATTTTAAACTTCAGATGAACTCATCTTCTAGAAACTTTAAAAAAAGATTGCCCTGATGTCAACAACTTCTAATACTTGAACTATGAACGATGAAGTTATAGTGATATGACCTGTGTAAGCGGATGTAGTATGTTTTTCTCTATTTTTAGTCAGTCAAGAAATATTAGTTAATAAATGATGGCTTTTTCTTTTACTACATCAAATTTTAAGAAACAGACTTTGAATGTTTTTCCCTAAGAAATTAGAATTGAGTCTGTTGAAGTCTGTTAGCAGCATAAAAACGTAGAATAGTTAGGATTGGAAAGGACCATAAGATCATCTAGTTCCAACTCCCTTGCCATGAGCAGGAACACCTCAAACTAAACCATGCCACCCAAGGCTTTCTCCAGCCTGGCCTTGAACACTGTGATGGAGCATTCACAACTTCCTTGGGCAACCCATTCCAGTGCCTCACCACCCTAACAGGAAAGAATTTCTTCCTTATATCAAATCTAAACTTCCCTGGTTTAAGTTTTAACCCATATTGTCCTGTCACAACAGTCCCTAATGAAGAGCCCCTCCCCAGCATCCCTGTAGGCCCCCTTCAGACACTGGAAGGCTGCTAAGAGATATCCAAGCTGCCTTCTCTTCTCCAGGCTAAACAGTCCCAACTTTCCCAGCCTGTCTTCATATGGGAGATGCTTCAGTCCTCTGATCATCCTCGTGGCCCTCCTCTGGACTTCTTCCAACACTTCATGTCCTTTTTATGTTGAGGACACCAGAACTGCACGCAATACTCTAGCTGAGGTCTCACGAGAGCAGAGTAGAGGGGCAGGATCATCTCCTTCGACCTGCTGGTCATGCTCCTTTTGATGCAGCCCAGGATACAGTTGCTTTCTGGGCTGCAAGTGCACACTGCAGCCAGCTCATGTTCATTTTCTCATCGACCACCACCCCCACGTCCTTCTCCGCAGGACTGCTTTGAATTTCTTCTCTGCCCAACCTGTAGCTGTGCCTGGGATTGCTCTGACCCAGGTGTAGGACCTGGCACTTGGCATGGTTAAACTTCATGAGGTTGGCATCAGCCCACCTCACAAGCATGTCAAGGTCCCTCTGGATGGCATTCCTTCCCTCCAGCATATCCACCGAACCACACAGCTTGGTGTCATCGGCAAACTTGCTGAGGGTGCACTCAATCCCACTGTCCATGTCAGTGACAAAGATGTTGAACAAGACCGGTCCCAACACCAACCCCTGAGGGACACCACTCGTCACTGGCCTCCAGCCGGACACTGAGCCATTGACCACAACTCTTTGTGTGCAGCCATCCAGCCAGTTCTTTATCCACCGAGTGGTCCAGCTGTCAAACTGATGTCTCTCCAATTTAGAGACAAGGATGTCGTGTGGGACAGTGTCAAATGCTTTGCACAAGTCCAGGTAGATGACGTCAACTGCTCTACCCCTGTCCATAAGTTCCGTAGCCCCATCATAGAAGACCACCAAATTGGTCAGGCAGGATTTCCCCCTAGTGAAGCCATGCTGGCTGTCACCAAGCACCTTGTTGTTTTTCATGTGCCTTAGCATGCCTTCCAGGAGAATCTGCTCCAAGATTTTGGCAGGCACAGAGGTGAGAATGACTGGTCTGTAATTCCCTGCGTCATCAATTTTCCCCTTCTTGAAAATGGGGATTATATTTTGCCTTTTCCAGTCTTCGGGAACTTCACCTGATTGCCATGATCTCTCAAATATGATGGCCAGTGGCTTAGCAACTTCATTTGCCAGCTCCTTCAGGACCTGTGGATGGATTTCATCGGGTCCCATGGACCTGTGTACATTCAGGCTCTTCAGATGGTCTTGAACCAGATCCTCTCCTACCGTGGGCCCAAGGTCTCCTTTTTCACAGTCCCTGTGTCTCCCTTCCAAGGCTTGGGTGGTGCAGTCAGAGCCTTTGCCAGTGAAGACTGAGTCAAAGAAGTCATTAAGAACCTCAGCCTTCTCCAAATCCTGTGCAGCCAGTTCTCCTGATAGCTTCCAGAGGGGACCTGTGTTGTCCCTAGTCTGTGTTTTATCCACTACCTACCTAAAGAATCCCTTCCTGTTATCCTTAACATCCCTCCTCAAGTTTCATTCTAGCTGGGCCTTAGCTTTCCTTACGTGGTCCCTAGCTTCCTGGACAACATCCCTGTATGCATCCCAGGCCACCTGTCCTTGCTTCCACCTTTTATAAGCCTCTTTTTTCCTTCGAATTTTCCTCAGCAGCTCCTTATCCATCCAAGGAGGTCTTGTGGCCCTCCTGCTGCACTTCCTTCTAGTTGGAATGCAACAGTCCTGACCTTGTAGCAGGTGATCCTTGAATATCATCCAACAGTGTTGGGCCCCCCTGCCCTCTAAGGCTATATCCCATGGAACCTTACTAAGCAGGTTCCTGAAGAGGCCAGAGTCTGCTCTGTTGAAGTCCAGGGCAGTGAGTTTGCTGCATGCTCTTCTCACTGTCCTGAGGATCAGGAACTCAAGCATCTCATGATCACTGCATCCAAGGCTGCCCTGGAGCATCACATTTCCAACGAGCCCTTCCCTGTTGGTGAGAACAAGGTCAAGCAGGGTGCCTCTCCTTGTCAGCTCCTCTGTTACTTGCAGAAGGAAGTTGTCTTCCACACAATTGAGGAAACTCCTGGATTGCTTGTGCCAGGCTGTACCGTCACTCCAACAGGTATCAGGGTGGTTGAAGTCCCCCATGAGAACAAGGGCCTGTGAGCGTGAGGCTGTTCCTGTCTGTCTATAGAGGGCTTCATCCACAGAGTCCTCTTGATCAGATGGCCTGTAACAGATCCCCACAGTAATGTCTCCCATCGCTGTTCTCCCTTTAACCCTGAGCCATAGACTGTCTGTTGACTGCTCACCTGTCCCCAGAGAGAATTCCACAGTCTCCAGCCTATCCTCCCAGCCTGCTGGGCCTGTCTTTCCTAAAAAGCCTGTAACCTTCCATTCCAACACTCCAGTCATAGGAGGTATCCCACCATGTTTCTGTGATGCCTGTTATATCATACTCCTGCAGATAGGCACACATCCCTAATTCCTCTTGTTTGTTCCCCATGCTATGGGTGTTTGAATAGAGCCATCTGAGCTGAGCTCCAGATGTAGCCAGCTCATTGGCTAGAATGGCTGGAATATCTCTACATTGCTCCAAGTGTTTATTATAGGTGCTGGCAACTTATTCGGTGTGTTTGTATGGAACAACACGCCCCTCACCCAACACATCTAGTTTAAAGCATTCTTGACCAGTCTGGCAAGCCTCCTACCAAAACTGCTCATGTTGAATGCCTGTTGTCTTGCAGAATTTCACTTCTTGTTTTGGTTTTTTTTGCAAAAGACTTACTGGGAGAGTTCTGTATGTAAATGTATATTTAATTTGATGCATATAGCATTGAGTATTAAAACTGATTTAAAAACACACACTGTAAATACATGATCTAAGCAATATGCAAGAAATATTGGACTCTAAAATTGCCAAAAAAACCCCTCTACAACCTGTTCATTTTACCATTTTCTGCAAACCTACTTGGCTATAGTAGAATTAACATCCAGGTTTATTTTCATGATAAAGTAAATCTCTGATCTGAGATCTAGAACCTAGTATTTCTGTCAAAAAAAGAAAAAAGAAATACAGTGGTTCTCCTCCTATGTCTTGCTGTTTATGGCTACCTTTTCACACTGGCCTCTCTCTCTTTATCATTACAAGTATTTGTGCAGCCTTGTGCTGGGTCTGTCAGCTGTTTAATCTAGTGTGCTTACTTTTATCCAGCAAGAATTGTTACCTGATCTGGTTCATGGTGCAAGCTGTGCAAATTTGCAGAAAGCACCCAGGTATGAGAACAAGGCGGGTCACCTACTTTTTTTCTAGGTTGAAATGCTAGTTAAGCTGCTAATTATGAGGTAAGCCTATTATAAAGATTATGAAATAATGAAAAGAATACTTAGGAATTAAGTTGTGGTTTTTATTTTATCTATCTGGGATAATTTCTTTTTTAAGTCAGTGTAATAGTTTAGTATCTTTGCAGGAATTTCTTCAGGTGAAATAGAAACATTTGTTTGTGCAATTAAAATGTGCCTGATACTGATATATGGGTATTTCCTAATTTAAAAAAAAAAAAAAAAA
>NDXB01001146.1:53027-79145 GCA_002631895.1 Agapornis roseicollis | reverse complement strand
AAATGGGTATTTTCTAATTTAAAAAAAAAAAAAAAAAGAAAAAAAAAACAAAAGGAAAGTTTGCTTAATCCATTCTTGATTTTAGTATTGAGAATAAATATCCAAAAGCAAGTAATGACTTTGCTTCAGTGTGATGCATCAAAATTTCCTAGATTGTTCTTGAAATATTCAAGTGGGAAAATGACAGGTAGTTTATTAAATCATCTGGTTTTGTGACATTTCTGTCATCTTAGATCAAAAAGACATGCCATGTAAGCAGTTTCTGAGCCAGAGCTGGAAAACGGGCAACTCCTGGATTTGGGTCTGACCCAGATATGTAATAGTATGGAATAAAGTCCAAAAAACTGGAGCAAGGATCTCTTGTGAACCTGGAGGTGAAGTTGCTTGATTCGCGTAAGTTTGAAAGAGTGAGATCTTGTTCATACCTTCTGCCCCTTGGGTTGACAGTACATGAGCCTTATTTCTGCACCAGTTTAGCTCAGCACAGTAGAAAAGCAAGTAGTCCCATGACCTATGAAGCTGGGACGAGGGAGGAAGGTGGAACCTTTGAGCTGAAGGTGGAGAGGGAGGTCAGTGACTCTGGGTGGCCACAATTGAGGCATGTCAGGGGAACACATTCCTGCTTGTGTATCTTCATGTGTATTCATCTTCAATGCTTTTATAGGATTGCCTATGAGATTCTGATTCCTGTTTTGTGTTGGAACAAAACATGAACCTTTCATAATAGAAATAAGTAGTAGTATTTGCTGAAATTAGTGTAGTGTAATTTGTTGTTAGAATCACAGTTTTTTGGCAGATGTATTAAATATTTTTCCAGTCCTGGAAGAAGCCATTTAACCCTGTCACCAGAGGAGAAGACTGCCAAATTGAGGATTTTAACAGACTTTGTAGAAAGTTTCTGTTAGTGGAATCTCTACTAATAGTTGACTTACCTTCTGCTGGAAGGGGGGTCTGTATGGTCTGTACAGGCCACATACAATAGTAAGGTAATGCTCCTGAGGAGCTCCTTGTCTGTGCCATGCCAGGACTTTCCTTTGAGGGGGGAAAAAAGAGGCCCAATCTCTGCAGGTCATACTAATTTTTAAACTTTTGCAAAGGCCACAGTATTCTTGAGTGCAGTTAGCTGGTGTCACTCTGTCATCTGGAACAGGAATATAGGCAGACTCTCAAAGAGAAGTAATTAAACTGTTTTCTGCTGTTCCAATGTTCCAAGGCAATTCAGTATAGTTCATAATACTGACATAGTCTCTTCCACATCCTTTAGTTGTTCACATCTTGCCCTCAGGAGAAGAAAGGCAGCTATTCTAAATCAGAGTTAGAGGCCTTGAATGCCTAAACACAGCAGTCTGCCAAAATAGTCTCAATGTACCCAAAAGCCAGCAAGAAATGTGCTAGCTGTGTAAGTCGTGTAGTAGCAAGCTAGCTGTTGTATGTTTGGTTTGCCTTAATAGTGTTAAAGCAGCTGGTGAGCAGTTTCAGTAAGGAACAAACATGGGTGACCCACACACCTTGGAGCCAGCTACAGCCATTCCTACAAAAGAAAGAAATCTTCAGGCAGTAACACATCCTGACCTCCCTCTTGAGTGACAGATATGCCCTGACTGTTTCTCTGTTTTTTATGAGCTGTGACTGTCTCTATGCTTGTAGAAAGCTTATGTACAGTAACTTACATTCTCTTTGTATAAAGAGAAGTCACCAAAATATGTTGTAGTAATGCATTTGTAGATTATTAAAGTACATAAAACATCATGTGTTTTAATATGAATTACTGTGTTATTACATAAAAAAAGACCACTGAGTTTTATCATATAGTTGCATAGCTGTAAATACTGTTTGCTTTGGGAGGGAGTCACCATGTCACAATCAGTGTGATTCTGGGGGAGGGACAGAGAAGGGGCAAACTGTCAAAGGGAAGAGTTTTCACCGTGGAGGCCTGTTGCTATGAAAATACTGCTGCAATGCATCATGGACTTTAACATGAAGAGCAGTAGGAAGACTCAGCTTCCTTTTTCTGAATTTCCCACCTTGCCACCCTCTCAGATAAAGAGAAGAACAAATCAGATGGTGGGTGAAGATTGTCAAGGATTTTAGTTATTACTTGCCATAATTTGTGAATCTGTTCTGATGGAAAAACTTACATTGAATGCTTTTTTTTTTTTGTTCAAACTGTTTCCAGAATCTTGTGTAGCTTGAAAAAGTTGATTTGAATTGTCCTCCCTTAGAAGTTTGGAACAGCAATAAGTTAATATATTAACTCCTTACCAATATCTATATATCTATATACTTTCACTTACTATGTAAGTTGAATGCATTAATTAATCGAGCTTGTGTCAGATTTTTAATTTGGTTGCTACCCTGATATAACTGGGGATATAACTGAAATGCTGAATCAAAGCTACATTATTTCTGGTAATCAAGACAAAGGAACCAGTGATTAAAATACATCAACTTGCAAACTATGGCCTCTTTTGAGCTGAAAGGGATTCTGTTCTCTTCCTCAAGTGTTCTTGGATCCCTGTAGATATCTTACTCTGGGTGCAGAGTTCATGAAAGAAATCTTTGTGTCATGGAAAAGTATGACATAATGTGAAGCGGGACTACAACTACTTAAATGTAAATAGGGAAATAAGTGGAAATAAACTATATGAGGGAATAAACTGATTGTTGTGATAATTGAACAGTGGAAGCCAAAGGCAAATTTGATTCAATGCTTTGTTCACATGTGTAAAGTGCAGTTGGTGAGGGAAGGGAATAAATTTTACCTGCTTTTCTTTAAAAAATGTTTTATTTGTTTTTCTTCTGCGGGCATGTCCTGAGACCAGGCATGGCTTCATTAGCTGGCTTTCTGCCTGGCTAGGTGAAAAAGATGTATTAAATAGCCTAGATGAAATATTGTTAGGCATTACTTATTGCTTTACAGCTACGACGTCATATTTTATGCATATTGATCAGGTGTGGATTTATATAGGCTGCTAAGAGGATTATGGGCACCTACTCTTAAGCTGACATTGCTTGGTGTAATGCAGTAGGGGTGATGATCCCTCATCACTGTTTCTGGCAGCCTCCTTTACTGTATCTTTCCTCCTTCAAGTGTTTTTAAAAAATGTTAGGAAATCAAATATTTCATTTTCTCCTTAGGCAGTTTCATTATCTGTAGAGACCTGTTTTCTTCTATATCCCACCAAATATTCTTCTTTAGAAAGAAGTTCCTCTTTCTGAAAATGAAAGAATACAAAAGAATTATATTAGGAGAAAAATAAAGTTCAGTTGCTCTGGGCTGAAATGTGTTTGTTTATATACTGTTATTTCAAATTATTGACCTTGTAGAAGGAAAACACCATGCCGTAGGACTACTTCAAAATTTGCTCTACTTCTGGGCAGAGAACAAAAACTGCCTCTAGTTTTATGTTATCTTCCTGGCTATTGCAGCACTATTCCCATCCATGTAGTTTAAACTTATTTACAATATACTTTAAATTTATTACAGGTATTACTCTTTTTATTTGTAAGTGTATTATGCTTATGACTGCATTTCTGAGTACCTGATTGGTCATTGAGATGAAAGTATAGTCTTTATCCAGTGTTTAAAGTTGGTGCATAACCTAGATAAATACAGACAGTAGTGGTCATCCTCATTAGTAAAAATGTAATTCACCTGCAGCTGAACTGAAGGTTTTGGTTTATGCATCATGGCAAAATAGAAGGTAAAGAAAAAATCTCAATTAGTTTGTAGGTATTCATGGAGTTCTCCTGTCTAGACAAGGAGCCATATATTTGGGTTCATTGACGCAGACCTGTATGTATGTAATAGGAGTCCATATGTCTCAGGCTGTTGGAAGACTGAGAAGGGGACAGTTTGCAGATGAGTTTGAAACGAAGTAGCTTGTAGGCAAAATGAAAACCAAGGATCCTGTGGAGGGTCTGAATACAGAATTGAAGTGCTCACGGTTTCTGAGTAGAAAGGCAGTCTTTGCAGCAGCATTATAAATTCATAAGTAGGGTGGGATCTATATGCCAAGTCAAGAGAAAAGTAATGTTGTAGTAATTGAGCCTGGATGACAGATTTAGCAGTGTGGAAAACCAGGAAAGTTTTATTGAAAAAAATCTCATGCAGAAGGAACCTGTGCATTGGAGACAAGTCCTGAGTACAGACATGAGAGCTCCAATTCCAAAACAATACCGAAAAGAAAGGAGAATTCATCAGGATTGCATGGAAAGGAGGAAGAATAAGATCTGTTTTAGATACAGTGATCTTAATCTAACTCTTACACATCTGTTTGGAGATGTCAGAGCTCTTCAAGCAGGAAGAGGAAAGTCTTGAAATTCTTAGGAAAATTTGGTTTTGTGTATGAAATGGGTGAACCCATTCAAAACAAATTTGGAGGGTGCTTAGCAATAATTTAATAATTGGAGAAAGAGATTGACATTCTGTTACGCCATGCTGTACTTCAAATATTTGTCTGAAGGTTAGTTGTGCTGCAAAGATTGCAGTGTCTCCAGAGGTGGAGCATGGAAAGAGAAGAGGGAATCAAGGACAGCCAGTGCCATAAGGCAGTAGCATTGAAAGTATTGCAGTATAATTACTAGTTATGTATTTCTGAGACCAGCTGTTAGAACAACTGCAAATCTTGTAGTGCACTGAAGCTTTCTAACTCATCTTGCCGTGCAAATGCTGATGCAACAGAAAAAAGTGGAAGCCAGTGAAATAGTGTAGTAGAGAACTGTAACTGTAGCAGGAAAGGGTACAGTGGAGGTTTCTTGAAAGCAGTGTTGTTGATACAGTATATAGAGGAAGCATCATGAAAGGCCTAACAAGCATGCATGAGAAATAAGGTAAGAGGGGGCAAAGACTTTGATCAAATCAGAGATTTCGCTCATAACAAATACAGTTAGAAGGAACTGGATTTAGAGATGATGAAAGTTAAAAGAAAAAAAAAAAGGCACTTATTGAACAGGGCTTAAATGCTGATATTTAGGGTTCTGTCCATTTATACTGCTGTTTGAAGCAATAAGACCATTTGGGGGGGTGGGGAGAGAGAGGAGAGAACTGAAATGTGTAGACATTTGAGATTTAGGAGACTTGTACCTTGCAGAGTTTTTTTACTTTTTTTCTCCCAAATAGGGAAGTGTGTTTCTTTCTCACAGTAATGAACTATGCATTAACACCTATTCTTTCTTCAACATTTAGTTTGAGGTATTGCATAAATGTGTAATGTACTAGGTGTCAGTTTAATCTCTGCAGCACTCTATTGTTTTTTGAATGGTGCACCTGCTTCATAGATGGAAGTAACTTTCAGCTTAATTTAAATTATATTTTAAGTATTTGTCCAATTAACAAAAAAATGAGAAATTCCATCTGTTCATTTGTTGTCTAGAAGAATGTTTTATCTCTGAAGGACATTATCATACCTAAAATTGACAGTGTAATCTGTTGGGTTTTGTTTTTAATTTTGCCCAACTTTCCAGGTGTCTAAGAAATTATCTACTTAAAACCAACATGTCTCAAATGGTGATACTTCCCCCTCCCCCCCATCATTTCTGTGGTGTTGCAATGGCAAGGCAAGTTATGACATGCATACAGTATTCATTAGATACTGCACTTACTTCCCTCTCAAATCCTCAAGCCATGAAGAGTATAGCAACCATTTGTGCTTTATTTTAGTAACAATTCACAAGTAGCAATAACATTTAACCTCTTTATGAATGCCCTGCTCCTCTGTAGCTGGCATATTGCTGCATAGCTGCATGTGCTGCTTTTTCTCAGGGTAGCTTCCCAAGGCATGTTCCATGGCTTGCCTTCTGTTGTGCTGAAGGAGCACACAGATTATGAAGCTGGTATTTCTGTAAATTTAGAAAATTTTTCCTTCTTAAATGAAAATTTGTAGTTTATTGCTTTATTATGAACCTTTTCAAAAGAGGTCCAGATTTATTTCTGAAGAGTTACTGACTGACTGGAACTTTTATCTTACCTTATTGTAGTGAAAGTTCACAGTGTAGGTTAAAATAATAATATCACTATTTATTATTTTCAAAGTGTAAGTATTTTAAAATTATGATGTCTTCAATTCTTTTGTAATAGAGGACCTCATGACTGCTAGGTGAAATTGAAACTGTTTATGGGAGGCAATTTCTAGGCAAGAGTTGATAGTCTGCATAAATAAGGGGGAGGAAGAGGGATGACGAAGAATGAACTGAGTAAAAAATTACGACATTGCTGATTAGGAAAAGAAACAAAATATAATGAGGCACCTGGACTTGGCTCAAAAGAAAAGATAGTATTGGCTGCATCTGAAGATTTGCATAAGTGTGGATGAGTAATAAATTGCTGAAGATTAATGAGGACTGAAACACAGTATTTAATTCTGTGTAGAGAAGAAGAACCTGCAACTTATAAAATGGGAGAGACAATGCAGAATACATTTAAAATACACAATGGAAACTGCCACTTAGAATATTGGGAATTTTTTTTTTTTTTATTTTTTTTTAAGTACAAGAAACATTCATGTGTGTGCATATCTGTAGATATATAGATATAGATATGGTTATACACACCTTTTGGTATTGTGAGCATGCAGAAAGTCTTGGATGGAAGAATCCATACAAGGAAGTCCACATTTTTTTTCCATTTCAGTGTTCTCCTTTTCATACTTTTTCATCAGGACAGTACTCTGATTCTGATGTTTGTGATGCAGGTTATAAAAGCAATTAGATTTAGAGAGCTTTGACATCTGTGTGTGTTGTTGACTGTCAAATTCTGTGCATCACTTCAGGTAGGGAGGTTTGTGTAGAGGAAACTCTGTTTCATATGAAGCAACTGTGAAACATTTTTTTGGTGATGGTGATTGGTTGATTTTGCTTGGTTTTGTTTTTGTTGTTTGTTAGTATGTTTTTTCCTCCCATTAAGAGAAACTGCAAGAATAACAGACAGGTATTTGAGCCAATCTTTGAAGAAGTAAGTGAAAGGAAGACAGTGAAATGTGTACTTTTTGGAGGGACTAGGAAATAAGTTTTAAATATTAATGAATACAGAAGGCTTGGATTTGATGGCAGATACCTAAAAAGTAAGTTTAGGCCTTGTGGTCTTCCTGTTACACCAAAGCTGTGAAGTCTCATGTTGTGCACACAGCCTATGTGGGATTTTTCTTAAAAACTGTAAATCTTGTTCTTGGTCACTTTAAAACTGCACTTAGTGTATAGAATCACATGAAAATTTTAATATGTAACTGATTATGCTGTCATGGCCACTCTCCAGATGAGGGTTTAAAATCATGGTATTATAGTTCACTTGATTATTCTTATAGCTTTGCAAATGGAGCAACAGCTTTGGAACATAAACTTTTTCAGAAACATGCACAAAATTGTATATTATACTGAGAACTATTTTTGAGAGACTGAATATTGATCATGTTTTCTTTTGAAAGGTAAACTTTGTGTGAATAGAGGGTGGTGCAATATTATTATATCTGCCATTATCCAAGCATGGCTTATAGGACTCTATCAATGTTTCAGGTATTGCCTGAGGGATAAAATAAACGTTCACTTTTTAATTTCACTAGGGCTTTACATGGTTAATGCAACATTTTTTCTCTATGGATCCAGCATCTGATGGAAGCACTCTAATTCTGTTTTCCTTCAATGACAACAGAAAAGGGGAGGCCATTAAAAGGCATAAAAGCAGGACTATGAAAATGAAAAGCAGGTAGTAACGAAGCTCTCTCTAAAAAGACAGATAATTTTCAAGTTGTAATGTTTCTTTTCTCCACTCTTGCTAGTGTCCAAGTACTTTTCCATTCAGGCACAAGAATATCACAGTCGACAGCTTGTCACTGTGGCAGTGTTAAGCTGTTCTCTGTGTATTAATCCTATGTTTCCTTGTTAACATGCCATAAACTGTGAACACTGTGTTGAATCATAGAATGATTTGGGTTGGAGGAGATCTTAAAGATCATCAATTCAAACCTTAAAGCTCATCCAGTTCCAGTCCCCTGCCGTGGGCAGGGACGTCTTCCACTAGACCAGGTCAAAGCCCTGTCCAGCCTGACCTTGAACACTTCCAGGATGGGGAAACCACGTCTTCCCTGGGCCACGTGTGTCAGTGTCTCACCACCTGTGTGAGTGTCTCACCACCCTCATAGTAAAGAATTGCCTCCAAATACCTAATATAAGTCTGTGCTTTTTCAGTTCAAAGCCATTGCCCCTTCTCCTATCCCTGTATGCCCTTGTAAAAAGTCCTTCTCTAGATTCTTGTAGGCCCCTTTAGGTACTGGAAGCCGCTCTAAGGTCTCCCCTGAGCCTTCTCTTCTCCAGGCTGAACAAGCCCAACTCACTCAGCCTATCCCCATAGCAGAGACAGCTATGAGACAGCAGCAGAGACAGCTCCAGCCCTCTGAGCATCTTTGTGGCCAACTCTGGACTTACTCCAACAGCTCCACTTCCCTCTCATGTTGGGGGCCCCAGAGCTGGACTCAGGACTGCAGGTGGGGTCTCAGAAGAGTAGATTAGAGGGGGAGAATCACCTCTTTCAACCTTCTGGCCACACTCCTGATGCAGGGTTGGCCTACTGATCGCTGGCTCATCCCACTCATCATGTCACTGACAGAGATGTCAAACAGCGCCAGTCCCAACACCAACCCCTAAGGAACACCACTTGTTACTGGTCTCCACTTGGACATTGAACCCTTGACCACAACTGTCTTGAGTGTGACAATCCAGCCAATTCCTTATCCACTGAGTGCAGAAATTACAGAAGCTAATGTTCTGAGAGAAGGCATGTCTTTTATGCTGTATGGTGAATTAACTGACAATCCCGTAAATAGCACAGTTTTAACCACTGTGTATCTTCTCTTTTCAAAGCTGTTCATCATTTTCATTTGTAAGTCTTGCTTAAGCTTCCAGTTAATTTTAAAGAAGGTATTTTTAGAGGTTTTTGAGTGGAAATGGTTATCTTTCTTAGACACTTGTCACGTTAACAAAATACCTTGTGAGAAAATAGTTGACAGTTACAAAATCAAAGAGTAAAATCAAGGCCTTTTTTAATTTTTATTATTCACTTTTGCCTGCTTCTGATACTGTCTGCTGTATTTTAAAACCAAGGTCATCTTCACAAGGTAGTGGTGCTACCAACCTCTCTGAGCAAAACCTGGCTATATGTCTTGACATTTGTAAACCTTTCCAGTTGTCTCAGGAAGAAGGTGAGAAAAAGGAATCTTCATAAACTCCTGTGCATGGTAAGGGGAGGAGGTGTTATTAAATTAAAACCAAAGCTGAATCAACTGTTTAATATTATTGGCCTTTGAGTAGAAAAGCCAAGGCAAATATTGTGGTGAAATTTTAGCCATGGTCATTAAGAGATGGAGCAAGGCAAGGTTTGTGGATAGAAGGCAATATTTCTATTAGAACAACCAGTATATTTTTGGAAAAAAATAAACAGGCGTATTTTTGAGCCCAGAAACGTATCTTCAGTTTTGAGTCAGAAATCAAGTATTTCAATGATAAATATGTGAGTCTGTGGGCATCTGGAAGGAGACTGATACAATCTAAAGGTGGTCTGCCTTAATGCCATAAAAATTACCATTTTTGTTTATTTGTTATACTTTTGACATCTTGCTGAATTGTAAGGTTAGTGTCATCCTAGGTTTATCTAACTTCTGACATCACTACTTGATACATTTCTTTAATACACTAGCAGATGACTAAATTCCCTTCCTAATGCAACTTTTCGTATAGCATGAAATTCTAAAACTATTTTGCTGAGGGCTCTTTTTGAGTGCTATTCTTGTCAAATGGGCATATGTAATTGATACAATATGACTTCCAAGGTTATATTGGAAGGAAGAAAGAAATCACACTTCTTTAGTAACTGTAACTATCATGCAGAAGATGGCACTGAAGAAATATGTAGCATATCTTATATTGTGTATGATCACATTTGTTGGATTTGTGCTACAGTGAGTTTTCCTTGTGCAGCTCTGTGTTGCTTATTAACACTGTTTTCAATTCTCATTTTCTTCCCTAAGTTTTGAAGCACTTTGGAGTTACCAGTTTTGGTAGGATGCTTGGAAGTTCGTGTTTCTGAGTCCACACAGAAATTAGAAAATTCTGTGCTTTCATGTGTTAGGTGAAAGTTTAATCAGCTTCCTTTGGAAGTGCTTTAAGCGCTGTATTTTAATAATGCATCATGACGTAGGACTTGGAAGGTATAGATAAAATGGAAGCAATTGTTTTTGAGAAATAGAGGTGAGGTTTTGAAATCATGCAAGACAAAGCTAAATCCTAAAACTCGACAGGAACAAGTGCCCAATAATGGTGGATTAACATGATTAGGATGGATTCTTGGTTCCTGTCCTCTGCATGTGCTACAGCGGCTCTGTCAGTAGTACTCTGGATATTCTGAGAAACAGATTTTCTTGTTACGCCTCCCTTCCCTTCTGGCAGCCTCTGTTGATAAATGTAACCAAATAATTCAATAGTGAAGAAGCTGTTATGATGAAAGCTTTATTATAATACATTCAGTAATTACCATTCCTGCTATATACCCAGCAGAATATGTAGCTATACTTGGGTACTAAAACTTTTACTGAAGACTGTGTGTTACAGAACATCTCCTTCACTATATGAAATTACTGGTATTAGAGCAGGAATTGGTATGTGTTTTTGTTTTGCTGTTAAAGCTAATAAATGCATGACCATGTGAAACTGAAATAAAGTCCTGACATTATTTGATCTGAGATGTTGTGATTCAATGAAACAAAGCAAGAGAGCTCTGAAATAATGCAAAATTGAGGGTTTTTTTTATGCACCGAGCAGGGAATTTGCATTCTAATAATAGCGAGCTTATAAGAGTCAGTTTAATAAGCATAGTTTAAAAGGGAGCCCAGTAGTATTATTGCTCCTCTGATCTGCTTATTTGCTAGAGCATAAGATTTCAGCTAAGCTAGTGCCAGTCCTTCCCCTGCTGCATACCAGTATTCATTCCTTAGGCTTTTTTTTGAGACAAATGTGATTTTTTTGATTTAGATTTTTTGATTTAGACTAGTTCTGCTGCATATGTTTGTGGGTTTTTTTTTGTTTGTTTGTTTGTTTTTTCATATTTAAGGTTAAGAAACCAGTCAGGGAAATTGTATAGATCAGTTAGATTTGAGGGTACAGGTAACAGAGGGAGGCCAGGGGGAGGACATGACCAAAGGAACGCTATAGTGACATATTAAGAGTGATAAAACTCAGTACATTGAAAGTCTTATGCAAATAAATTATTCTGTAGCTACTCATTTTTGGGTTTCTTTCCTCATTCTGATAATTAACTGGAAGTTTGGTGTATACAAAAAGAAGGTGCCCTGCTGAATTTTCTGTTAACTGGAAGACAGTATTTTGAGTTGGAATATGGTATTTATACTGAAACATCCAAAACAGAATTATTCTTTTCAGCATTAATAAAGTACAGTTTATTAAGCTCCCCCTCCATGCCACCGTAATGTTTATCCCTGGAGAGAAGAAAACAAATACAAAGCAAGTTTTTATTACATGAATAGATAGATCATCTTTATCAGTGAATTCCTCTTTGTGAATGATACTTCTATATGTGCAATGGAAATAAGAAGAATGTGTATCATTTTTTTTTTTGCTTGCAAATTGGAAAAGTAGTATTGTTTTACATATTCATGTTAGCATCTACAGAAGGGAACCAAATATTATGCTAAAGCAAATTGCATGAGCTGCTATGATACACTGGATAGGTGATGTGTACTTTCTATGCTACTGTAAGAAACAGTACTTGAATGAGAAATTGTATTTTGTTTTACTATATTTACTATATACATTTAGTGTAAGAAGAAACAAACTGTCTCTGCAAACTGAATTTGTTCTCTTTGAATATTGTACCATTTTTGGTACTGTAAGAAATGCTTTAAGTTTTATTGCCGCTAATTTTAAGTACTGTAAAATGAATAGTGGGTTGAAATAACTGATTTGAGAGCATCTGGAATATATTGAAAGCCTTTATATTTCCTTCTACTAAAAAGAACAGAAAATGTCATCTAATTTTTAATGTAAAAGAAAAGAAACAGGTAATTTTTCATGGTTTATTATTTAACCCTTTCAACAGCAAAATGAGATAATGAGAGGAAAAATTACTTGTCTCAGGCTGGTAGGCACTGTATCTGGACTGGGTTTATTTTAGTGTAGCTCAAACTCTAACATGAGAAAATTGCAGAAATTTACAATTCAAAGCGTGTTTCATCAGGGAGAAATCCACAGATTGTTTTGACACTCAGTTAGAAATTCAGCATGAAGATGGACGTCTCATGAAATTTGCAGCTGCTGATTGAATTTATATTTCCATAAAGGCCATCAACAGTAGCAGCCTGCAGGGGAGGTCGGGGAAAAATGACAAAAATTGTGAGGCTAGCATTTTTTCCTCAGTCTTATAGTAGCAAATTACTTGTAGTAAGGTTCTACACTGACCAGGATTAAAGAGAAATGCAGGTAGCCAGAAGGGAATGATTTCTCAGTTTAGCTGATTTGAATTAACAATGTCTGAATTTGATATTTAAATATATGTTTAGTCATTTGTACAGTATGTAAAATGCACAATTGCAAATCAAAAATGTTCTTAAACTGAAAAATGAGACTTCTAGTGGTAATTACAGAAGGTTTATCTTACAGGTAATTTGATTTTAGAATAAATTCCCAGGATAGAAAATTAATGATACAGAAATGTGCAAAAGTAGGTCATCTTTATTAGGAGCAAAAAATCTCATCTCATTTTGTCTCTGGCATGTTCCTTCTCATTCATACATGCACAGATAGGAGAGGATGTGTAAGATCTGAATTAATTTTTCTGAGCAGCAACTCTTATTATGTTGATCTTTTAAAAATCAAACATGTGTTCACAAAAACAAACCCATGTTGTCAAAACAATTACTAAGAAATGCTAATGGAACAAACCTATAATAAAATTTAACAGATTTATCTTTTGTTTAGAAGGGTTTATATATTACTGTCTATTTCTGTTTCTATGGAAGGAACAGGGCAGAAGGGAAAGTTTCTTCTTTTATGGTAGAAACATCATCATTGTTATCTTCCTTGAGAGATTCTAGCTCCCATAACAGCTTTGTTTCAAAATATCTGCACATCTTTAGAGTATGGGAAGGTTTAATGTTTAGGTGTTTTCTTTCATCTTGGTGTTAGACAATTCTGTGTGCAACTTCCAGTGGATAACAAGGCAGCTGTACTCACAGAGTTGAATTCAGAAGCCTTTCTTACAGTTAATAGCCTGGATCTGTACCATCCTTAGCTGCAGTTCCATCATGTCTTGCAAGCTAAGGAAGGTCAACAGAAATAAATTTTGAGGTCAGTAGGCATCTAAATGTTCCAGAAACTGGTAACAGCATTCTCTGTAGCTGAACAATAACAAGAGTTATGCATTAGTATGGTGAGATACAAGTCATGTAGTCATGATATTAATATGGTTTCCTAGTGTATGGGGATATTGAAGAATGAAAGTGCTTGTGCGATCTCTTAATATAAAGCATAACGATCGCATATCTTAGCTGCTCGCACAAGAAATGAATGAGTTAGAATTCTAATGGGATTCATCAAATAACTGCCATAATGAGAATCTCTGAACAGCATTATTTCTGAGTGTTTACATTTCAAAGATTAAATTGGTGAAGTGAAATAAGGTAACTAATTTTTGCTTCTAAAAATTAAAATACAGTGAGGAACCTGTAAGTCTTTGACATGAAATTGTTTGATTGTAGAGCTTATGATTATCACAGCTTGTTCTTTCAGTGGTTGTAAACTGTGTGTGTCAAGCACTTGTATTCTGATTATTGCAAGCTATGCAATTCTAGAGGTTGCTGTCCAGAGGAAGTCTTTCGTCTTTTCTTTCAGTGGTATCAGCATAAATGCTTTGACATAGAAAACTTTGCATGTACTTATTGCCACGAATAGTTGCACTTGGTGTGTTAGCTTTCAGTAACAGCAAAGTATTCTAAAATCAACAGGCACAAAATTCAGTATTTTAATACTTGATGACTGGGTACTTAGATAATGTGAAACCATGTGACCTCAGTATTTGCTGTTTAGACTAAAACTTGCTTAGTTAAACTGGAGCTGTGAAAGTAGAAAGCAGGAAGAACAAGTGGGGGAGCTGGATGTTGATTTTAGCATGTGAATTTGTTTTTTCTTGCAAAGTGACCATAGAAACTCTTGAGATTTTAGTAGAAAAACTCATGGGTTGACTCAGATCTAAAAAGTTTTGACTTTCAGGTAGTTCTTGGGCTCTGCTCTTACACTTTTTATCCTCTTCTTTCTCAAAGTAGCTTTGAAAGCAGGTAAGAAATTGCTGCAGGTCCTTGGCTATGTAAAGTTTTTTACTTCTTCACCACCTATACCTCTCTGAGCTCACCAAATCTGCTAAAATCTGATGGTTTGTCCATAGAATCGGTGTTACTGGAAAATACCTGAATTCATGGGGTGTGCACAGGCAGGCTTAAAGAAACAGACTTTTGAAGCACAGCTTTAAAAGTAACCTAACAATGTAAAGTAAGAGTTAAATTGGGCAAAAGTTTTCAGCTGTAGAAAGGTAAATGATTTCACACTACTAACATTAACCCACTGAATTATTGTACTTTCTGGTATGGTTTAATTTCATTAAAAAGAAGTTGTTTATCTTAGAACTCCAACCAAGTAAACATTTTTTTTATGTCCGTATATAATGTATGGTGACATTTTGTAAACTTGAGATATTAAAAGTTATAGAACTACATGCTAACTTGAACAATACTTAAGCTCCTGTAAGCATTAATATAGCATTCTTTTAGTTCTTTTAAAAAGTGTATTACTAATAATGCTTACAATTTATTTCTTGGTTTTTACTTCAGTGCCTTTAAAATAAATATTAAATATTGATATATGTAGCATATGTATCTTAATAGATACATTAAAAAGCACAATAGAAATTTATTGTAAATATGAATTTGAAGGTACAGGAAAATATAATGACTGATGAGCATGAAAAAAATCTTATTGTAAAGCATCAAACTAGTGAGTCAGAAAAGTGTTTAGAAAGTTGTTTCTAAACTGCTGTGCACCCTTTTTCAGGTACCTTTTTCAGATATCTTTCCAGCCCTCATATATTTGAACAAATTAGGATACAAGAATAAAATCATTTGGAGTTTCTTTGGCTATAAACTGTTTACCCAGCTTCTTATTAAGGATTCTGAGGGTGAAATGCTATTGTAATAATTTATATAAGTCACAAAAGATGGGGCGTAGCCTCTGTTTTTTAGGACTGAGATGACATGTTTTAATTCAAGGTATATAACCCTACCATAATATTGTATACATGGAGTTGTCTTTAAAGCCCTCTTCAGTAATATTTTTTTCTTATAGTGTAAGTAAGGTATGATTTGCTTATGCCATAAGATATTCAGGTTCAGTTAGTTTATCTGAGTAAAAAATTAATTTTTCAAGATGGAAATAAGTTATGAAAGCTACTTTTAGTGAAACTTACTGCTTCAATATATATATGTACTACATAACATTGGTATTTTGAAGCACAGGAAATCTTTGTGATGTGTTTTGAGCGGTAAGTTCAATGTACCATGCTACTTTCTCAGGTCAGGCAGCATTCATGTTCTTCATGTGTTCCAGTACCAATTTTTTTTCATCTCAAATATGATTCTTTAGAAGAGGTTAAAGCTCAATCCAAGTGAAAGGTCTGTGTTTTCAGAGACTTTAGTACTGTTCCGTATAAGACATGAATAAAATATCTGGATGCAAAAGATGGTTGGAAGATCTCATCTTCAGCTGCCAGATCTGTGGCTGCATTCTCAGGCAGCACTGCTCTGTGTGCACACTTCAATGCTGTGGAGTAACATCATTTGCCATGTTGGTGTCTATGCCATCTCAGCCCTTTAGGTTGCCTTTTTCAAGATCTGAGTGAGAGGAGTCCCTGGTGCCACTTTACCTGGTTGTGTTGACCCTGATTGCCTCATCTGACAAGACATACCTTTGCCATGGCTTTTTTTATAAAGGTACAAAACTTCCTGTTAGATGTGTGAGGAAATGGAAAATGTCTTCTTTCCTGGAGGCCCTGGCAGACTCTACCACTACCTGCATTTACTCAAATCTTTGTTAGGTATTTTATTTACTTGAAGCTTTACAGAGTTTCTCTTGACTCTGGCAGGCTACGCACAGTGAGCATCCTTGCGAACCATTTGTGTGTTCGGGATCATGGTGTAGTCACCTGTCCTGTTGTATTACAATTGGTTCCTCCTCTTCCAAGGAAGAGCTCTTGCTGTTGCCTGAGATCACTGTCATGCTTTGTCTTGCCTAGCAGGCTGTCCCTCTGACTACCCACTAGCCTGATACCTGTAACAGTCTTCCTTTAAAAATGGTTTTCTGGTGGTTGTCACCCCACTAAAACTGTCAGTGCAATACAGGATGGACTGCCAGGGTCCCGCTGGTCTGTGGAGACTGCATCAGATTTAGGCCCTGTTCTCTGATATTCACCACCAAAACCTTTGTCCTTGAGCTTTCTCAGTATTTCTTATTTTCTTTCCAAAGCCATATTTTAACTCATGAAGAGTAGTGTCTCACCTGCTGGATGAACTGAGGCTTTTTTTAAATGGAATAAACACGTTTAGCAAATCTCTCAAGCTGACTGTGACATCTGCAGAAAGGATCAGGAGCTCGGTCTTGTGCTACTCAGATTTCCAACCACACCACCAGCTTGAAAAGCCACATTTGCATATTTGGAGGGGGACCACCTTCACCTTTACTGTCTGAAATATTATGACCTCTGTACACATCTTGCTTAGATGTTAACTTCCAAGAGTTTTTGTGTAATTGCTTTAGCAGAAAGACCAAGCAACTTAACTACAGTAGGATTTATGTTACATCAATGTATCTGTATTCTGCTTTTTCATCTGAGTCTGTGGGAGACTTCTTTTAGTGAAAGAACTAGATGAAGTTTATAAACACACACCTTCTCTTATGTTCTTAAAATGCTGTTTCAAGTATATGAATAGTGCAAGTGCAGCTTCAAAAGATAATTTTGTAATGTATATGATAAAATAAGTAGCATATAAATTGCAGGATAAAGAATTAATTTTTAATGCTGTTTAAAAGAGATTTCTGTAGGATATGCAAGTCCAGAGGAGGGCCACGAGGATGATCAGGGGACTGGAGCATCTCCCATACGAAGACAGGCTGAGAAAGTTGGGACTGTTTATCCTGGAGAAGAGAAGGGTGCGTGGAGACCTCCTAGCAGCCTTCCAGTGTCTGAAGGGGGCCTCTAGGAATGCTGGGGAGGGACTCTTCGTTAGGGACTGTAGTGACAGGACAAGGGGTAACGGGTTCAAACTTAAGCAGGGGAGGTTTAGATTGGATCTAAGGAAGAAATTCTTTCCTCTTAGGGTGGTGAGATGCTGGAATGGGTTGCCCAGGGAAGTTGTGAATGATCCATCCCTGGCAATGTTCAAGGCCAGGCTGGACAAAGCCTTGGGTGGCATTGCTTAGTATGAGGTGTCCCTGCCCATGGTGGGGTGGTCGGAATTTGATGATCTTAAGGTCCTTTCCAACCCATACTATTCTATGATTCTATATGAAATGGCTAATATAGCTCAAAGGGCTAGTTACTTTAGCTCACTTTCCTTTTCTTCAGAAGTTGCACTCTTGTGTTGACTGTGGCTGAAGTACATGAGTGTTCTCCCCTATGCTTCGTAATGAAAAGTAAATACAATAGAATAGCAGTACTAGTGTTTTTTAAGCTTTTGGGTGCTATGCACAATATTAGCTGTCATTGTGTTCAGACCTTGTGTATGACTGATTTTTTTTCTGCAAATCTCAAATGCATAACACTTTTCTAGTATTTATTAAAGCATACTGAAAAACAGAAGTAACATTAGCTTCTTGAGAGTGTATGTGCAGCTAGCTGTAATAATTCCTTTTATTCTGAAAAAATAAGGATGGTAAATGAGCATTTTCAGGCGGCTTATAGCTGGAATATAATTCAATCATCCAAAACAGACTGTAACACTGCTGTGTTGGGTTCATATTGCTTAATTAATAATTGCTTAATTAATTATTGTTCTCCACGGCTGTAACTTTCATGTGATTTACAGTTCATACCCTTACTATCATTTGCCCATTTCTCTTCCCTGCATGTTTATCTTGCATTATGCTTTTATTTATAGAGTACAAACTGTTGTGCACTTTCTGTCTGCTTGCTAAATTCCCTACTAAATCACCATTTTAAGCATTTTTCATGCATCTACAGAAAATATTCAGTACTTCATTCCTGGATTTATTCACATTTGACAGTAATTGGTAAAAAACTGTTTCTTGAATCTGATGAACCAAAACAAACCAAAAGAACAGTTGGGAGAAAGCTTCTGCATGCCAGAGCACTGAGAATCCCTCAGCTCTCCAAGGAAGTGGCATTTGTACTGGTATCATTTTTTGTTGCAAAAAGAATGTAATGTTGTGTATATCTAGTAGGTTTACTGTAGAATTTTTTATAAAACAGTGGTGTTTTGTTTAAGGTGAAGTATCTGTTGGCTTCATGCTACCTTGATGAGGTAGAAGGCACAAGGCTCTCCAGTGAGCAGGGAATGGGAACTGGTGTTGGTGCATCCTGCTGCCAGATGAAGAGAGCTTGGGGACTAAAATGGCAGAGTGGGTACAATAAAATACCTTTTAATGTAGTTAGTCTGTATGCTGAAGGAACTTGCTTCTCAGACAAACTACAACAAAAGGTATTTTTTTCTTAGCTACTAGAGTCTCAGATTTGAAAACATATAATGTATGCATGACTGTATAAAAAAGCAATGGTCTCTGATTCCTCAGGAAGTTACAGGTTCAGTTTTTTCAGATTATTAAATTTGCCACTCCTAAAAAGAAAATACAGAACACAGGGAGCTGTTTTTTCATTTATGATGTACTCATAAGTGAATACATGTTGACTGCTCAGCAGCTCATAATTATCAATAACCTTCTCATTTTATTAGAATAAACTATTTAATGTTAGAGAAACGCAGTTGTACGTATCCCATCTGATCAGCTTCAATGTCCTACAGTGACAAAAAATACTTAGGAAAACAAAATTGGAAATTGCATTCAGAGTGTGAAATTGACCCTCAGAAATGAGAATGAGTATGTTTAAATATATTTGTCCTTACATACAGAAAACATGAATCTGTGCTTTTCCAGTTTTCCTGGACTTACTACATAATACGTAAGATCTGAAATGACAGTTAAAGTAGGCTTCTTCCCTAGAGACGTTTCAGGCTAAACTCATAAGAGTACTTTCAGTAAGTTCAGCATTACCTCCTGTTGCTTTTACTGTAAATAATACTGTTAAAAGGATAACATATGTTTAGTTGGCTACATCAAAAGGAGCATGACCAGCAGGTTAAGGGAGGTGATCCTGCCCCTCTACTCTCCTGTCATGAGACCTCATTTGGAGTATTGTCCTCAATGTAAAAAAGACATGGAGCTGTTGGAGCAAGTCCAGAGGAGGGCCATGAGGATGATCAGGGGACTGAGAAAATGAGCTGTGCAGCCTAGAGGAGAGAAGCTGTGTGGAAACCTCAGCAGCCAGCTGTGAGGGAGCATTTGCATGTAGAGAAACCCTGAAGCCACCCTCTTAATCATTAGCTGCTTGATAATCAATTGTGAATAAAAGCAACTTTTGAGATGTTTCTGGATAATTTATTCTTGTCCAGGAACACTTACTAGGACATGTACTGACACTATGTATAGCTCTTGGCCGTGTCTTTAAGAATAACATACTCAAAATGGAATCATTCTAATAATCACTTTTTTGGTCTTTGTGAAAGTAAAATATTTCTCAATGTGTGTGAGCCCTAGTGAATCAGTGTATGTACATGGATTGCGAATTTTCCTGTGAAATAAGGTAGAACAGTGGGACAAAGTATTAGTACAGTTATTAAAACTTCAGGTTCTGCCTTCCTGTTCTCTTCTTACTGCATCTGAACCACATATTTTTAATTTTAATACAGGATTGGCTTCCTGTGCCCAGTGCGGCATGGCATGTTACGTTCTGTTTGCATATTGTAGTTATACTTAAGTTTGTATGTGTCTACTTACCTAATTGTAGCTTTTACAACGCAGTGAATTTGAGCCTTGTTTTACTTGCTTTCTTTGGCTGCAGCTAATGGTTTGGGGATTTTTATGGGGAGTGATGAGGGAGTTTTATTCTTTGTTCACTTATTTGGCTGTAAAGATACTGTAGAACATTTGGATTCAGCGAACTCTGTGGTTTCCTCATCTTCTGCTACATCTAAGGCTAGATTTAATTCTGCTGCTTGGTAGGAATTTGTCATGTCTCAAAATGGCTATCCTCGTTTGTTTTAAAATCCTTTTAGCCCTAAATGTTCTGACAGAATACTCTTGTTTATGAGTGAGCAGTTGTATTTTTCTTACTGCTAAATAAATACCCTTCTTTGAGAAAAGTGCGTTTTTGTGTTTTTTCTTTTCTTCAGCAGCACAGCCTTTTGGAGATAACACACAGTATATTTTGATCCTTGTCCGTGACCTAGATTTCTATGGTAATGACATAGCATTGTAATGGAACCCATATCCTCAGGAACAGTGATGGCATCCACATCCTCAAGAACAGAGACAGAATAGATTATTTCTGAAGTAGATGTATTTGTCAGAATTATAGAAAAATGGACACAGACCATGCAAGCAGTAGTCAGACTCAACTTGGCACTTAAGTTGGTAACAGCAGTATTTTAATCAAGTGATTCCTGCCACACCAGATCCGTTGACCTAATGCCTCAGATGTTAGTTTAGAAGCATCTATAGGAGTTGGAGCCACATCTTTAGGTTGGCATGTAGATGTTAACCCAGACCTGGCAAGATGTTTTTTGTAGATTTACACTGAAAAGACCATCTTCTGGCCTACTAAAAACTTAGAGCCCTCTCAGCCCAAAGACTGTACTTGGGTTGGGTTCACTGTTGCCTTGCAGAAGGATTTCAAAGCAATATTCAACAAAACCAGAGCTTGTCAGAATTATTCTGGGAGATCTAGTGCAGAATTGGACTGACACACTGATGATAAGCAAAGCTTTTCTTCTTCCACATGCAAATGTTTTAATCTGATGTTACATTAAGCTTGTCTTCACATCCGACTCTATACCAAAAATAAAGTTGTTTTCTACTACCCTCTAAATCCTTGTGTTAAGTTCCTGATGCATTTATATTTATATTCATATGTATGTGAGTGTGTGCATGTATATATATGTATTTTTAAACTTCTCATTTCTAGGTGATTCCATTTGGAGATGGGTAAAGTGATTCTGGCAAACCTAGTGCATGGTTTGCGCTAAATATTTTGCAAGTTTGCAAAAGTTTCTCTCTGATCTTACAGTGCCTTTTTTTTTTTGGTACAAAAATTTTATGCTTTCTATTTCTGGCTGTGGCTTGCTGGCTTGATACCATTAAGCTTAGTAGAAAAGTCATTAACTTCTTTGTGTGGTTTTGCTTTATTTATCATAAAAATATCACCCCTGCCAGGACCAGTGTAAAAAGGGTGTCTCCCATTAATGATTTGCTAGAATACTCTAGTTTTTTTCATGATTATTGTAAAACAAACATGTAAATAAAACATTTATTGTAAAGTTTTTCAAAGACTTGAGCTTTTCATAGCAAAAGTTCATTTAATTTAGAAAATAGGCTTATTCATGTTTAAGCAAATACCGTTGGAAATTGTACAATTTTTGGCAGTTGGAGCAATCAAGCAGAAATATAGTTTGGAATTTAAAGAGAAAGTGGGAGATCTGTGTGTTAACATTTTGAATTTTGGGTGGTTTTTTTGGGTTTGTTTTTTTTTTTTTTAAGTTCCAGTCATTAATTTAAATTACTTCTGGGAAACTATTCTTGCTAACTTTTGCTTAAAGTTTGAGTTGGGAAACATTCTGCAGTCCATTTTAAACACCTTGGTTCTAAAACTTACTAAACTCTTTCTGTAAAACTAACCTTACTAACAATTTATGGTTTGTCTTAGTAAACTGAATGGGGGTGTGTGTTGAGAAAACGTCTCTTTCTGATTTCAGGGAGGTCTACTGTTGTAGATCCTGGACATAGGGTTTTTTGACTTTTGTTTGCTTGCTGAGTATGTATGCACTGTAATAGCTCAATTGCTAGTTTGTAAATAGTTCATAAATAGTAAATAGTAAGCCTTGTTTGCAAAAACTTCATTGTTTAGTATATGCTTGTAAGATGAGCAGAATCTAGATGGCATGAAGAGTCAGATTTAAGTTGATATCATGGATTAAAATTTGGGATAAAATCAGGCTAATCATACCATAAATCAGAACAAAGTAAGAACAATTATTTTGGTACACAGTGAGGCATAGTAAGAATAGTAATTAATAAAAAATAACAATACTGAGACAGTTTGCCTGTGACACTGGCATTGTCAGATGGCATTTGTTTTGGAAAGTGAAAAGGCTCTGTGAGGACTGTACTGCGTGTGAGTCTAACTTTGAAAGTATGTGTTCTAGAAAAGAATCGTCTTGACTTGTTACCTTCAATAGTCATGTACAACACAATAAAATAGAAATCTACCCAATGTAATGCTGGGTTCCATCAACAAGGGCATCACCAGCAGAGGTGAAGATGTAGTATCCCACTCTGCCCTCTACTTGTCAGGTGACACCTGGAATATTGTGTTCCAGAGTTCCAGTGACTAGAGAGGGTCCAGAGAAAGACCACAAGGATGATCCAAGGACTAGGAAGCTTTTTCTATGAGGCCAGCAACAAAGGCTGTATAGTCATTCTGTGTATTTAAATATATATAAATATATATATTTCTTTAATAAAGTGTTTCTGCCATGGACTCTTACTACACAGAAGTGCAAATCAACAAGCCAGAAGAGTTCTGGTTCTGAGTTCTCATGAACATCTGAGATTAATTCAGTTAATTTGGTGTCACATCTAATTGGTGACTGGTCCCTAGCAGTGTCCCTCAGGGCTTGGTGTTAGGGCCAGCGTTGCTTAATGCTTTAATTGATGATCTGGGTGAGGGGATCAAGTGCACCCTTCAGTAAGTTTGCAGACAACATGAAGTTGGGTGGGAGTGTTGGTCTGCTGAAGGATAGGAAGGCTTTGCAGAGGGACTTGGACAGGCTGGATCAATGGACTGTGGCCAGTGATGTGAGGTTCAACCAGACAAAGTACCAGGTACTGCACATGTACCACAACAACCCCATGCAATGCTACAGGCTTGAGGAGGAGTGGCTGGATGGTTTGTTTGTAGAGGAAGGGCTCTTCGTAGAAGAAACTGGAAAAATATTTTTAGCATCCATGCATGTCTACAGTTAACCATGTTTTTTGTAAATAATACTTAAGTTTGTAGGCTTCATAGGGCTGTAGAAAATTAGAAAATAAATCATTAAGTCATTTGCTAGCCCTTCACATTTCACTGACTATTTCGCTTGCTGGCTTTGGCTGTCCCTTTCTCACGGCAGCAGGCTGCCTAACTTCTGTTAGACACTTTTGTTTTCAGGCTTTTATACAAATTTCTTTCAGTCATCACTCATTAGCTTTCAAATTGACTGGGACAGAAAGCCTTAGAGAAAATGTGTATAGTAAGAGAGCATATAAATCTAAAATGTGTTAATACTGTGTAACTTGCTGAAAGATCTGTCCACTACTTAGACTTCTTGGCCATTTGCCTCGCTGTAACTTCTGCAAATCTTGGCTACTTCAGTGTTTTGTGTAAATGATGGTGTGACTATTCTGTAAATTCTTTCTGAAGTAAACTGCTTTTTGTTTTATGAGTGATTGGCTGTTTTTCTTTGGATGTATTGTGATTTATAAAATCCCAGCTTGAAGTATTAATGGTTCTTCAGTTTCTAAGATCTAGTGGTCACATGAAAATGGGTTTAATTTTGCAGTTAATCTATTGTTCTTGCATTGTTATTGGTAATTGCTTCATATGTATACACTTACAAGTGAACTTTCTTTGCAGCAGCAAAGACCAGAATATTTATTTGAAAACATGGGAATGAATTAATATAAAGCAAAATAGCCAGTATCTTTACTATGAAAGAACAGGTCTCTCAACTTGTAAAGGGTTTTAATTACATCTAAAGAGGCCGCAGTGTAATCTTCAATAGGAAAGTCTGTGTAAATTATTTGTCAGTGGTTGTCTGCCAGAAGAAACCTATGGGACATGGCAAATCAGACTGTTGCAGTTAATTAGTGTTGTGTGTGCATCACAAATGCAGAGAGGCCTAAAAGCCGCTAGCACTACTGTGTGATGATTCTTCAAAATAACATCTTCGGGAAATAATTCCCTGAGCCTGGCTTTCCATGTAATTTGACTGTGGGATCTGGAGAATGAATTTTTTACAAGTGTCTTATGAAAGCTTGCAGCAGGATAAAAAGAGGTGGATTTTCTTAAAAGTAGATTAGTTAAGAATATTTTATTTGGGAATACAGAAAGACAGCATCAATCACAAGTTGTGGTAGCAGGTAGAAAAATAGAATTCTTTGTTATTTTCCTTCTGTCAGTTTATTCATACTGTTCCACCTGTGCAGAACTGAAATTACGGACAGCTTTTGAACAGGTGATATGCTAGCAGTAAAATCTAATGACTTTCCAATAATGGCAAAGAGTGTTAATTTTGAGACTTACATAGGATCAGACCTAATTAGATTTCTCTTCAGGTTTTCTAGAAGTCTATATGGGAAGAAAATAATTGTGTTGTTTTGGATTTGCTTTGTAGATAAAAGAGCTTGAGAAATTGAATTATCCTTGATATTGTTGAAATGAAGTTACTTTGAAGCATGTTTGTGAGTTATATCATATTCTGCATATAGGAATTGTGTATTTATAAAATACTTATAAATCATAGCTGAAAATATGCTATACTATTTTCTCTGCCTAATAGCCTATCTGGAGCAGTGAAAATGTTGCATTGCTCAAAAAATAAAAAGAAATATTATCAAGCTAAAGAAGTTACATAGAAAAGGAATTGCAGCTTCTATACAAGTCCTTATTTTGCTTTATTAAAAATAATAATGAACAATAGTATGCAGTTTATTAATTGGAGATGGGTGAATTGTAAGTTCTGTCAGGTTTAATAACTTCATTTGAAATACTTGTTGTAAGCATATGGAAGGGAAGAATTGCATGAATTGCATCATTATGCAAGAAAGTATTTTGTGCAGATACTTACTTGTGTTTCCTCAAAATGTGAAATTTCTCTGTATCAGCCTCCCAGGAAGGGTAAAAGCTGGGACAAAAAGCCTGGAGAATGTTGTTTGGGTTTTTTTCCCTGTGAAGGGTGGGTTGCTTGCACATCTTTCCAGTATCTGCTAATTTAAAATGCAAATTAAAATACTCTTCTCTGTACAGTAGCATGAGATCTGGCAGTCAGTCTGATATGTGCTACTTCACCACTTGAACCTTCACGCTTCCTCTTTGGCAGTAGTAAAATCTGTGGGTGAGATGTAGATCCAGATTCTCCAGACTGGCTCCCCTTTCTATATAGTAAATGTTCCCTATCAGAGAGCAACCTGCAGGTTTTTAGTTTTTAACATGGAAAATACTTAGTTTGCAGACATACGTGGAAAGGCTCACACGAACAGAACAGTAGCTGGGGGTGGGAGGTAGTGTGGCCTAATCACTTTGCAAAGCCAGTGAGTGAACTTTCAATGCTTATTTTTAACTCAAAAACTGCATCAAGTTTCTGATCCCTCACCAGCGACGGTGTGGAAGATACCCAGGCGAGGGAAAACAGTTACTAGAAAACTTACCAGCACTTGTTCAGGGAAACATTCTCAAAGAGAGGGATAAACAGAGGTGGATAACTATATTTGAAATATATTTGTCATTAGTAATCTAAATCAATTGTAGAGCAGGCGAGCTTTTGTTAATAACTGAACATGTAGCAGCACTTCAAATGGACAGCTAGATCATAAAAACTTTCTCAGTATTTTAATCCCTAATTTTTATCCTGCAGGTATCATTGCACTTGTGTGAATAGTACAGTTCTTCCAAAACAATAACATAACAATTTAAATATTACGTAGAAATATGTTTTACTCTTTTTTTTTTTTTTTTTTTTTTTTTTT
>NDXB01001146.1:21398-52919 GCA_002631895.1 Agapornis roseicollis | reverse complement strand
AAATTTTTTTTTTTTTTTTTTTTTTTTTTTTTTTTTTTTTTTTTGCTACAGGTCATATTATACAAGAAAGAAGATTTGTAGAGCCAATAAATCGTCAAGCATATCAGTATGAAGTGGGTGACTTTCCAACAGAATGGGAAGGTAAATTCTGAATATTCTGGGTTTGTTTCAAGATAATTTTGCCATTGAATGTAGATTCAGTGTCTTTAATGGTAAGCCTGACTATGTGAATAGGTTGTCTGTTATTTTCCATTTTGTGTAATGCAGGCTTTTGTATAACTGCATGATTATTAAGAGTTCTTAAAGTAACCCCTTTACAAATAAGAAAAAAAATATATTTAGGAAATTGGTACTTAATCAAAATGTAAGTAAAGCCTCTATGATCATGAATTTCTCCTATTAAATGTGAAAATATTTCTGCCTGAGGGGGATCTGGTAGAATAACCAAAACTAAATGTGAAAAACTTCCTAATTATGCCTTCACTGCAGTGTTAATTTGTAGGTCAGTTGAATTATTAGTGGCATAGTGATGGTAGCATTTGGTTTCCTGTACACCTTACACAATCTTGTAGAGAGTTGAAGAACCTGTTAATAATTAACCATTTTTTCCCCCATTGCTAGTGATGAAAATTGTCTGAAAACACGGGGCATATAAAGAAATCTAGAGACATCACAGAAGTTCTAAGGATTAGCTGAGCAGTCCTTGGAGAAGGAGACAGCGTAGAGAGGGAGCATGTATTGCTCCTTGAGGCTGCAGGAACTTGAGCCAAATGTGGGGTTAAACGTGGCTTAAAACCCAGCACTTTATAACTTAAGCAAGAAATCCCTGAAATAGTACATTGTTTGCCCGTTATTCAGCATGCTTTTGGGGGGAGAATAATATCTAGGCAACTCAAAGAAGTTGGTAGGTTCTAAGCAAACAGACTTAAATTTTAATCAGTACGTAGTTAAACTGTAGAATACCTTGTCACTGAATATTCTGCTTGCTGGAAGTTTGCATGAGTTCAAAAAGTGATTAAAAGAATTTATGGAATTAAAATCCTTCATGTACATTGATGGTACAATGGTTTGATCTGTAAGTGCACTAAAGTTAATTGAAGCAGGCTGCAGTGTATTTTGAGAAAATATCACAATGTGCTTGTTTTACCTCATTCTTTTTACCTTGAGTGCACTGTTTGCCCCCAAGGGAGATGATACTGAGCTAAGAGAAAACTTTGGTCTCATTATATACCTTCATGGAGTCAACAGAGAAATATCAAATGTTCAAATCTTTCATTTTTATATTGTCATTACACTGGTGATTCCTGTGAAGTTTTTCTTTTTTACCTGCTAAAGCTTGTATTAATAACTAAAAGCTTCTCAAATATGTTTCAGCCCTATTAGCAGCATTTGCCAACTGTGGTGAAATCACGGTATTAACAAATACTGCTGCAGTACCTGCAGCTGGCTAGCAAGTCTTAATCTAGTTCATCCTGGTTCTTTATTAGTCTGAGATAGCCATCTTCTGAAGGATAGTTAGCAGCCTCTTACACTTGTTCTTACGAAATCGCTTGGTGCTTGAATGGGTCTCTACCTAATGCAACTTTTTGAAGGCCTACTTCCTCCACCAGAAGTTCTCCAGCCACTTCTAATCCTCTTATGTCTTCGTGACTGTCATGTAGTTGCTCTGTATCACAACCACTGAGCATATAGAAAGCCCTCAGGTAAACTTCATTCACACTCCTGTGTGAATGAATTCTAAGACCTGTGCAGCCTTTTAAGAGCTGAAAAATGGAATACAATAGTGTCTGCCTGCACATGGCTTCAATTAACAGCACACAACATGGGCAGTTACATTCTATCAGATGGGTGTGAGCTAATCACCATTTCACAGAGGGTCTTAATCAACTTGCTCTATGAACCTGCTCCTCAGGACTGCTGGAATTGATGTAGCACTAACAAGCTTGCACGATATCCCACTTTGGATATCTTATCACAGATCCATGTGGCTTGACAGCTTGGTGCATGGAAGGGTACAGCAGTTCAGAGGGATGCTTTTGCCAAGCACCAGTCAATGACCAAGTACCCTGCAGTATGGACTTGCCAAAGATGATGCAGCTGCTGGACCTGAGATGCATTTTGCAAGTCAACGCATCTTATCCAGGGCTGTTTTAAAGGGGACAAAGATAATTGGCCAGTCCCATTTTGGTGAGCTGCATTTACACTTTTAATGCTTAATGTCCTCAGCTTTGTAACTGCTGTTTTTTTTGTTTGGGATTTTATCAGCACCAAATAGAAACAGTTCACAGAGAAAATGAAAATTTACAGTATCAGATAGGTTAACAGTCTTTTCCTGTTAAGTACCAAATTTGTCTAGAAACAGAAAGAAGATACACATGCATCTTTTCACCCATCCTGTACCTTTCTTAAATGCTTGTGTAGTTCATGTTTCTGATAGATCAGGTATGACATTTCCAAGAAAACAAGGCCAACCTTTATATTTTTGTCCAATGCCAATTTAAACATCACAAATAGTTTTGTGGAAATAAAACAGTTTTTAAAAGCCAAACTGGTACTTCTGCTGTGGATATAAAGGCTGTTCAATAACTATTGTGCCTTTGCTACATTTTGGGATGTGAATCATGGACGTGGGATGCTCTGAAGTTCACTTCATCACTACTATCATCTGCCTTCTTTAAAATGAAAAGTTATCAATGAGTAAGAAATGGGAAAGAATGGGAAGAGTAGAGGGTTTAAATAATACTGTAGAAGTCAGTTATCTGAGTGGGAACCTTTTACGGTTTTTAGACGTGCTTTGCTGAGAAGGCTCATTTCAATTCTGTCTCTGTTTTTTCCTCTTTGAGATCTTGAAGTTTCCCAGGCACACAAGTGCTGTGCTGAACTTTCACTCTGTATCTTCTGTCCAGACTCTTGAAATTTCCCAATGCATTCTTTCTGTGGGTGTTCACTTTATAGTTTGTGCTATTTTAGATGCTGATCATTCCAGCAAATAGTCTGGAGACTTTATGGAAGGATTTCTAAAATACCTGTTGTTTTCTCTGAATGGTAAAATATGAACCCAAGGTTAGCAAGCTGTATAATATCTCTTATTTCTGTTTTCCCTTTGCTCTTGGAAATTTTGTGCATTTTTAGCGTTCTAAATGCTCTCTGCTGGGCACATGCTTCCATCTTCAGGGGCCTTCTCTCCAAATCTTCTGTATGCACTTTGACATCTGTGGCCTCTGCTTCAGTTTTGGCTGGTTCAGCAGTAACGTCTCCTTGCCTAGCCTTCTGAGGCTTTTCACTTTAAGGACTGTGCTAAATTTTATGATGTCTGTTTTCCTCTCCTTTTTCTAGGGATCTGCGGAGAGCTGCTTTCCTCTGTGCTGTCTTTGTTCTACCAGGAGTCAGTTTTATAGCTTGTAGATAATCTTTAATTTCCACCTGATTTAAAAGCAGTCATCTCACCCCCCTTCCTTGGTCCTTGTTTGCCTACATGACATTTTGTGACTAGAAAAGAAACCCATGGTAACCAAAATGAATAAAAGTACTGTCCCTGTAAGTACTTAAGGGCATGAGTTGTCTGAGGAGAAGTTGCACAAAGCCAGGGTCAAGGGATTATTTAAGGACTGGGAACAGGCTATAGTGAAATTAGTCTGAGTTTAATCTCATTGTATATGTGAGACTTTCAGCCTGGTCAGGTGGTAAGCTAAAGCGGTGATTTTATACTGTGTTTATCAAGTTACAAACATGTAATAAGGTAATGGAAACCAAGTTGATCAAGCTATAAAGCAAGTAGATAAACCGGTTGTCCAGATAACAGACTCAATCTGTGCAAGCTGTTTCTCTAACTCCGGAGAGGATTTGTGTATTAGTCCTGAGAGTTTAACAATTACAGGACCAAGGGTTTACTCCTGTGGAATGTTTCTCCTGAATGTTTGTGTCTTTAGTTTTAAGTGAGCTGCAGGATTAAATTTCCTAAATTCTCAGACGCGTGAATTTTATAAAAGTACTGAATGTCCATTAAGGCTTTGTACAACTGAAATATGCTCAATGTGAAAAGAACAGAATCATAATCCCTGTGTTATCCTTATGTCGTGGTTTAAGCCAATCCAGTAACTCAGAACCACATAGCCGCTCGCTCACTCCTGCCCTTCCTTCCCTGGCTCCTGCAGGGATGGGGAGGAGAATCAAAAGAATGTAACTCCCATGGGCTGAGATAAGAACAGCCCAGTAACTAAGGTATAACACAAACCACTGCTGCTACCACCAATAATAATAGTGATAAGCGAAATAACAAGGGAAGAGAATACAGCCACTCACCACCCGCCAACCAATACCCAGCCCGACTGGAGCAGTGATCTAGCCCTTCTGGGTAACTGCTCCAAGTTTATATACTGGGCATGACATGCTGTGGTATGGAATACCTCTTTGCTTAGTTTGTCTCTGCCTCCTCCCAGCTTCCCCTCCTCTCTGGCAGAGCATGAGACTCAGAAAGTCCTTTGTCAGAGTAGACATTACTGAGAAGCAACTAAAAACATCAGTGCTGTTCCCAGGCTGAAAGTCAAAAACACAGCACTGCACTAGCTACTAAGAAGGAGAAAAATGACTGCTACTGCTGAACCCAGACTTGGTGCTAGCTATTTGCGCATGAAAATTAAGTTTATTTTAATTCTAAAAATCCAAAAGTGTGTTTCCTTTTGTATTGTAGTTTTGAATTTAGTACATAATCTGTAGGCACAACACAAATGCTACCTGTTTTTGTTTAGGTGGAGTCTCTTATATTTTACTATGAAATGGTTCAGTACATACTTTTCCCTAGGCAATATGGATGAGCACAACTGATAACCTTTCTGTAATGTTAGCGCTGAATGTTCGCCTATTCTAGAAAGTGTAACTTACTTCCTTGGGACATGTCAATGGCTCTCCTGAGAGGAGATCAGTAATTTTACATATCTATAGAGATACATGAGATTGCATGCTTCACACACCATCGTTTTATTGCCCATATACTCCTTTTTCTTCTTTTTTTTTTTTTCCCTTCCCTTTTTCTTCATTATTTCTTTCTTGGTAACATTTAGTGATTAGTGGGAGTCTTAATTTGCATGCTCACATTTATGGTCATTACAGTGTGTTCTGTGCCAGTAGGAGTCTTAAAGTTCAATGTAAATCTCATGCATACTAATAAGAATGCAAATGAGTGCTGATGAAAGGATGTGGAGTCAAGGTAGGAAATGTCCAGTTATCTTGCTAAATTCCTTTTAGACAAAAGTAACCTTACAATGAGTACAGAATGCAGGAAGTGCTAACCAGATAAAATTAGAAGCAGCAGCATAATTAGTTTGAAACGGAGGCAATTTTGCAGAAGCTCCTGGGGGCAGGGAAGCATGTTTTAGTTGTGCTCAATACATACATGTTACCTTCTCTACCAGATTTAAAACATTCTGGCTGACAGTGATGAGGGCATTTTCTCTTGTTAGCATAGGGAATGGGAGTGTTCATGTGAAAATCTTTTCCAGCCAGAACTGTCACTGTTCGCTTTTTAATTAAATATATGCTTGTGTGCATATGGTCTTCAAACAATGTGTAATAAAGCACCTGCCTGCCTTGTTTCCATCAACAAATATTTAACTGTGGAATAAGTCCCTTCAGTAACTGAAACCTGCATTGACTAAAAGTATAATGTAGAGCACAAAGAAAGAAAGATAGGAGAGCTTTTCCTTTGCTAAAGATGTGGGAGAAAGGTGGGAGAGCTTTTCCTTGCTAAAGTTGCTAAAATATAGATTGACTATATTTTTCACAGAGAATGCAAAATGTTTTATTATCAAGATATTATGTACTTAAATTTTGTTAAAATTAGTGCTAACTCAGTAGTAAATCACTGGTTATATTTTTGCATACATTCATTCTTTCTTTAATTATTACCATTAATTTCCCTTATGACTGAATTTGGAAGTGTTGGTGGTTTTTTTTGCACGTTGTTTTGGAAGCTCAGAATATTACTGATAACTTAAAAAAATTGAAAGGCTTTTTAATTTTTTGGCAGGAAAAACCAGATGAGAATTAAATATATTAGAGGCCTCAAATTCTTCTCCCCAAAGACTGAGGACTGGACACGTAAATTATTAGAGAAATATATTGCTTTTAAAAGACTGGTAAAACTGTTTGATGCTAAAGTCCAATATACTAAAATATACTCAATTCAGGTGATGTTTTCTTTGCTTTTAATTTTGTAATGTATCTTGAGCTGTGCTTTACATAGAGTATTTCAGAAATGGATTTGCACAGAGGAAATATTATATATTAACACTGACTTCATCTCATGGCTATAAAAAGATTCTAGTAATTTTTGTTACAGTATTTCTCCCTCAGCTACATAGCATTAAATATAATTTAATAATGATTTCCTAATGCAGCTCATCAGAGATGTTAAAATGAAATTACCTCTAATAATTTGGAAAATGGTGTCCAGTCTTTGTGTCAGCAAGTTTTATCAGTAAGGGTTAAACTGAAAAAGTATTGTAGTCCTGACATTCATTAGAAAGAAGGAAGGTTGATAGCTCCAATAAACCCATGCATTCAAATGCTTTTTATGGCTGGAAAGAAAAATAGCACAATGTTATAACTGTGTGCATTATTTAATGAATTTAAATGGATACAGTCTGGTAATGGAATGTTTGATATGGGGAATCTTCCTAAATTAAGGATTGTTTTGTTGCTTTTGAGTGTTGGTACTAAGTGAGATCTATTAATGAATGAAGATGTGTTGCATAATGCCCCTTGCTTCGTAGCTTCTGTTCACAGGATGCATGTCATTGTGTTGCCCTTCACTGTTCTGTCTGTGGCTTGTTAAACTGAGGCAGATAATTAAATGATAAAATCTTTTGGCAGAAGTATGTCATTCATCTGAAAATCGTTAATCAAATAACTGCCTAAAAGTCCCATCTATTGTTGAAAGAAAATCTATTATAATGGTTGTATTTCATCAGTAGTTTCTCACTGCAGCTTAACTTCTCTAGGATTTCAAATTTTAAGAATTTTTCTTTAAGAATCTAGTCACACAGCTGAAGTTAAAATGTGGCTGGTTTTGTTTTGGGGGTTGTTTTGTTTTGTTTAAATACTGGCAGTTTAAAACTAATCACAGAATCACCAGGTGGGAAGGGACCTCCAAGATGAAGCAATTTTTAGGTGCTGAGACAAGTGGAACTGAAACCAGTGGTATTGTACTTCCATGTGACAGAAGCAAGGCATGGCAAAGCAGATGACACTTCGTTGAAAGCAATCCCTTGAATTTTGAAGGTTTAAAACTTATTTTTCTATGAAGTATTTAAAACTACTACTTTTTCCTTTTTTCTCCAGCTGTCTCATTTATTGGTTAGTGCCTAGTATACAGCCTTCACTATGCCTGTTATCTCTACCAGCGTATGTGCTGTGATTTTGTCTAATAGCATTGTCAGCCCTTTTACAAAGACTGTCTACAAGGCTTCCAGTGGGAAGTGTCAGTCTCAGTCATTTAAGCTCTGGTCTTGCCAGATTTTGTATTTGGAAATCCTCATAAAGGATTCAGAAGTGCTATGGGTAGATGCAAAATGTTTTCTGGTTCTATAGATTCAATTTAAAGTATTTTAGTTGTATTTTGGTTTATCTTACTAGGCTGTCTTTCTTTCCAGTAACATAAAACTTTTGCAGAAAGGATAATGTTGATTGTTCAGTGCTCAGTCGCTTCTCCACAATAACAAACTTAGGTCTAACCTTTGTTAGGACCAAAAGACTTCTGAGAAGAGCTGGCAGTAACTGCTTGTGAAAGATGTTTGAGAATGGTATTTAAAAGAACACATATTCAGAAAGTGTCGTTTGATAGACAAGAACCAAAAGTAATACCTTGATTTGTATTGTTACAGGTATTTTACCATTAACCTTGAGTTAAGGCTGTTGGCCTTGTTATCATGGCTAAATTCCAAGCTGTGCAATGCCATTTTGCCTGCCTTAATTCTGTTCTTACATTAACTGGAAGCTACCCTCCTAAAACCAGGTTCATAATGTTGTTGAAAGAGAGTGGTGTTAGTGTTTCACTCTATGTGTAACTGCATTTTCAGTAGTGAGGTGACACTGACTCTGTGCAGCTTTTGGTGCTCTGGACATGCTGTCTGAATCATTCCCCAGTTCTCAAAATGCAGCACAGATGGTATTAGAAAATTCAAATTTGGAATAGTTCCTTCTTAAAGCTGAAACTTCATAGACAGCTATAGGTCAGACAAGAATTTGACTGGGTGATAATGAAAATGTCAGTTTCACTCTAATTTTGAAGCACAGTAACCAAAGTCTTAATTGTCTAGGCAAATATACAAAAGAACGTTTTGCCATGTCTTGGCACTTGGAAATGGCTTTCCTTATGTTTGTCCTTCTGTTCATTACTGGCCACTTGCATTCTGCCACTCATTCATTTGGAAAATATGAGCAGAAAAAGACTGTCTGAAAAATATACAACCAAGTACCTACCAACTGTGTGGATGGAAAGGCATGGAAAAAAGCTACAGTAGTGATACTTCTGAAGAGTATTGAAGGGTATTGTCTTGCCCACATTTGCATAATCTGTTTGTCTAAATAATGCCTGTTGTAGCTTAAGCTGTGGCTAATAATTCATTGCCTGAATGAAGCAAGACCCAGTGGAATACTGATGGAGTCTGCAATAGGGTCCCTTTGGATTGCTGCTTCCAGTCAGTCCCATGTTGGCCATCAGTGTTTGCAATGGGATGGGCATAAGCATATTGATTTTGGTTCATTGTGGAAACCATCAGCCACAGAACAGTTGTCCTTGCCACTGCTTTCCTCCTTCTGCTTTCTTCCAGCATGAGTTGACTGAGATGGAAGGAGCTTTCCCCCAGTTATGGATCCTCCCCCTTGATACAGTGGGTAGTCCCACACAGCCATGAAACTGGTGCAGGCAGAGCTCTGCAGCACCTCAGTTAGGTCTGGGGCTCTGCCTTGCATCCCATACAGGAATCCTAGTTGGCACTAACATAAATAGGGTTTTGGCTTTAACAGTGCCTGTGGCATTTACAGGAATCCTTTTTCTCCAGAGAGGTCTAAGGTTTTTCATACTTTTGCCAGTCAGCTTTCTCAGGGTGAAGCTCAGCTCTATGTAGAAAGCTCAACAACAGGTGTGGGCTGTGAGTGCTGCTTTTTAAGCCCTGTTTTGGCAACCAGTGTGGTATGTAAACTGTGCCCAAGCTTTCCTCACAGACATGATTTCTTTTTAATTTTCCTTTTCCCCCCCTCCCTTCTGTGAAGACTGAGAGTATTTAGGTGGGAAATAACATGTTAGGTCTTTATATTTTAGGAAATTATATGGTTTGCCAGGTTGTGACAAATTCTATTGTAATTTTTATGTAAGCGTTTACTTTCTGTTACAAATGCATAATAATTTTTAATAGTCTCTCTGATCTTTGAAATAATCCATTTGATTTTATTTTCTTTTGCAGCATGGATAAGAAAAAAAAGAAAGAATCCACCCACCGTTGAGGTGAGAGAGATGAAGTGTATTTAAATTTTTAATCCTAATTAAACTACAAGAATTAATTTATAGTGGACTCATCTATCCAGTACTTTGACACTTTTGGGCGAGAATTTAATATGTTGCTTGCCTAATTAGATGAAATAATACACAGACTAGATACCTGACTCTTACAGAGCACAAATGAAATGGAAGTACAAACTCCAATATTCTTTAGTTGTTACTTTTATCTACATGAATTCTTCTAAGATGACCTATGTAGGTTATTTTATGGTGATCATGGCCATGGAAGAATTTCTTTAGTTAAACAAATTCTGAAATTACTGCTATGAATTTTCACAATAAGTTGTCTGTGTATTAATGCAAGATTTGTTTCATGGTAGTTGATATTAAAATGCAGGTTTCAAATTCAGTTGCCAGTGGATTTATCAGTAAGGAAAACAAATTGCACTAGCATTTTATAGTGCTAATGAGGTGGAGGAGTTGAAGCCATGGCTTTTTCCATGAGTGGTTTCTAATGGACAGAAGCAGAGAAATATCCCACTGTTTTTCATGCTGATGAGTTTGTGAAGACTGGAACAGTTTGGCTATTGATCTGTGTGTACAGATGCATGCACATACACTATTTGTCCTGGATTTGTATGACAAGTTGCTAAGCACCAGCTAGGAATGAGGCGGTAGAGGAGGCATGGTTTACTACAGAAGATTCAAACTGACACCCACAGAGGCAGACACTTGCAGCAGTAGGAGTAACTGTGTTGAGTTCATTGAAGCTGTGTTGACATGCTCTGGTCAAAGACTTGGTCACTGAGTTCTGGTCTTTGAACAGTTGTCCTGCCTGTCTGTGAGTTAAGATAATGTGGGGAAGCTTGTCAATGAAATGAGCTGCCATGCAACTTGCAGCTTTTCAGCTAATTCTCTCTGCCTCTGTTTCACACCTGCCACTGTGATTGTAGAGATCAGAAGACCCGTAATACAACCATGAACAGAATAAAGTTTAGTTAAATTTATTCTCAAAGCTTTTAGGACTTGAAACAAATTAACATGCATTTCTTTGTATTAACAGTCCAGGAAATATTAAGTGTGATTTTTTTATTTTTATTTTTTTTTTAATTTTATCCCCTCGCCTCCTCATTGTAGTTACTTGTGCAGAAGTGCAGTTGTCCTAAGCTTGGACTGATCTCCATTTAAGTAGCTCTGGTTCGTACTAACTGTATATATGCAACTTTTATTGTTGAACTTACCACCTCTTGGGATACTTAAAGATGGGGGTGTTGCACATCTTTTGTCCTGTCATTTCATGAGTCAGACTGCCATGGTAGTTGTGCTAAAATAAACCTACTTTAGGGAATACGGGCAGCCTTGGGTTTGGAATTGATGCAGCAAAGCTTCTCCTGGTGCTGGAGGTGGTGGTTCTGTTTCAAAATAAGGAACAAGGAGTCTCCACAGGTGACAAAATTGTGGTTCAATACCATGCCAAATATTTACCTTCCAGAAAAAGCAGTTTATGGAGAATGAAAGATTCTTGGGAGTAATTCAGATTACAGGATAGCTTACACCTTTAGTTTCATGAAAAATAATTTAGCAGCTAGATACTTTACCTACAAGGCTGTGCATTGACCTTGTCAGAGCAGAAGTTATACACCAGGAATTCGAAAGGTTATCTTTTCCTTTCAAGTAATCTTTAAATTGTGTTTTTCCTATATAAGGAAAGGTAGTTCAAATATATCTATGTTAAAAATTCTTGACATAATGTTTTGAAAATAATGCTGCAGTCACATTTTAAATATATGATAATGAAACTTTCCCTCCCTCTCACCCCCTTGTATGAGAATGTGGTGTAGGATCTACTTTTCTCCTGATTTAAAACTGTTACACTGTTATACAAACCCTTATACCATAATATGATTATTAATATGATTATTAATACGATTACACTAGTGAAGTACATATAGAATACTGTTTTGGTTCCCATTTGTAGGACTGATTTGCTTTGGTGTTTTAGCTATATAAACTGTACTGGCTGCTATTCTGTATTCTGTTCCCTTTTTCAACAGTAATGGTGATACAGTTAAACTGCTGTTTGACCGGTATGGAACAAGGGATTGTTCATGACCATATTTCACGTTGAAACCCTGTGTAACAAATCTCTTTGTTCTTTCACATACATTCTATGTTGCTATGTTTGTGTTCTGTAATACCACTTTTTTTGGTGTTTTTTACTTTTTTCGCTGTCCTTTGCTCATTATCTCTTCTATTTTTCCTCTTTCTAATATCATAGTTATTATAGACATAGTTAAATTTCTCTAGATTTCTGTTACCATTCCCTGCTCTGTTTAATTACCACCTTTATTATTTATGTGTGGGTTTTTTTATATGTTTGTCAAACTTATCTTTTATTCAGCTCTCAGCTATGGATGAGAGGTTGCCTAAATTCTCAGGCTATCACATCCCATGATGAGCTCTATGATCAAACTTCAGTTAAAAATATTGCAGAGATATGGCTTTGCAAATCACCGGGATCTTACGGATAGCACTTATGACCACATTTTGAGAATGACAAGTTCTGTAGACCAACAAAATGTCATTCATAATCATCATGGCTTGTCAGTCACTTAAGTGAGATGAATGTGGGTTGTCCTTCCTTACACTGATCAACGTAGATGGGTCATGACACGAGCTAGGTCTGTCCATGATGTTCTTAAGACTTGATAATGTTTTGGGTTCAAACCAATCTTTCTTCCACAAACACCTAACTGATCTTTTTTTCGTTTCCATTGTAAAGCTTTCATTTTGTCACAGAAGAAATTGCTTTACGTCCCTTCTTTAGATTCTGCTATTTTACATGGAAGAGTACTCCAGTGACTTCACAAGTCAACTTCAGTCCTAAGTGTTTCACAGACTTCATGGTTCCTCTCCCCCCTGTTCCCCTACCACATTTCACCCATTTTTGGAAAAAGTAACTTAGACTTCTGTGTACTGCACTAGTCATAACCCAAGAATGCTGCTCATTGCCCTGGTTATTTCTAATTTGACCAGCAATGTAAGGCATGCTAGTGGTTGGAAGCCTCGGGTTTTAAATGCCAGATTCTGGGATACTGGGAATAGTTGGTTGCCTTTTGGTTTTATTACAGCTTCAAATATACCAAGTCACAACTCAGAGGGTGACAACTTTGTAAATGTATGCAGGTCAAGTTGTTTCTTATCTTGTGCTTAAATGTATTCTGTTCCTATGGTAATCAGGGAGTCCTATCTTAATAGAGAGCTTTGGATCATGTCTGCACCCAGTGTTAGCATGCATGTGTGTATACCCATACATGTACATATACGTGTACACATACTGCTTTATAATTGGTGATTATCTGACTTGTATATGTATATTTTTGCATTACTATAGCATTCTGTCATCTTTTCCTTTATATATATTATGTATGGTCACAGATGGTTGGCTGAGGAAGATTAGTCATTACCTTTATTCCTGTGCAGCTGTAAATCATATTTTAAAAAATTTAGCAAATGATAAATAATGGAGTAGACTATTACATTTCTTTAATAGATATATAGGAAACTAGATATACATAGCAAGTTTTCTGGCAAATATGAAATGTGTCTTGTCTAAAGAGCTTACAGTTTTAAATAAATGAAAATGTTTTAAAAGCTACAAATATTAAAATATTTTTAATTAAATGATATTTTGTGGAAGCAGATTCAATAATTTATCACTTTACATACTAATTAACTTACCTGCTAAGCATTAATGTTGTCAGAATTTATTAGCAAAAGTTGTCTTGGGGTAGAGCAGTTGTTTTATGAGAGTCATGTTCCATCCATGCATATTATTTCTTTAACAGACTATTCCCTGCCATTCTTTGAGCCATAGTCCACTTTCACTTTGGTTCATGAACTCGGTGGTAAGGTAAATGCAAGCGTGCTGTCTTGCATATACTCCTACCTCCCAGTTTTCCTTGTGGCTAAAAGATTTAACTCCTGACTTAAAACATATCATCTTTATGTTTTGGATTTTTCACATCTTGATTGCAAAGCAAATTAAAAGTGCTCTTGGGAGGCAGGGGTAAAATCCTTCTTGTAAGGACTCTTTTTTGGGGGGACTTATGTCACTATTCCATCACCAAAGCAGAACTCCCCAAATTTAGAAGATGTTTAACTATATAACACCTACAAGATATCACTGTGGATATGACTCATACATGTAAGGCACCATATGAATTTCAGTCAGAGTTCTGCAGATGAGCAGCAATTTGTTGATAGGCAACTTTGCATGACATTGACAAGCTTTGCTGCATTCTGCTTCTCCTCTTTTCGTGCTGGGTCATACCCCCTTTAAAAAAAAAAAAAAAGTGCTTTATTTAAAATTTGGGATACCATTACATAAATACATTAAAGATACTAATGAATAAAACTATTTTCTGTCGGTGCAGCTCCTGATTGAGATAGTGACTGGATGCATAAGATGCTTGTAAGCTTTGACTGTGGTGCATGTTTCAGTATACTGTTTGTCTGTCTTCTTGATAAGATCAGTGTGTCTGTAACACACGGGCAGGTTTTCTCCCATGTAGTAGTGGGAGTCATTCCGGAATTGGTTTAGATATCTTGTATCTAAGACACACTGAGTCTTCAGCTTCTAACCCTGGGAGTAACTAAGAGGCATATTTTTAAGGATGTAACAAACCTTAAAAATAGCAGGCATACAGTCAGTATTTAAGCCTCTCTGTGTCTAGATTCTATTTGGTTTCTTTAGTACTTCTGATTTTAGAGGGCATCAGATTTGTAAGGGCTTTTAAGGAATCCTACTACATGTATTTCCAAGTATTTGAATATATTTAGAAATCTAACCCTTATTTTTTCCTGTGACAGTCCCTGTAGCCATGCACCCTTTCTAACAGTGTCCTAAGGTTCAAGACTATCTTGAGTAACTTGGCGTTGTGTATGATCTTGTCTGGAGGATGGAGATAGAAATAAAGTTACAGGCCAACTTGGGGTGTCAGAACATGCAGGAGTTAAAAATAGAGAAAGTTATCATGATACTGCCTAGAAAAACTCGTTTAGAGGAAAATGGGGTTTACCTCTGAACCTCTCAATGTCATGTCCTGCAGTTGCTACATGCATACCTATAGTGGCTGCTTAGTGGATACAGATCTTTGTTCTAGAAGTCAGTTCACTGTTAAGCTAGATTCTTCTTCCTCTGTAGTGCACACAGGGCTGCACATGTACAAGTATTCTCAGTTTCAACTGAAACCTCACTGTTTCTTTGTGCGCATGTGTATGTATGTTAATATTTCATGGGAAGTAAAGTAGAATTGCATGTTCCTTTAATTAGTGTCAAGAGCCTGAAAATAATTTGAAATAGAAAAACACAGAAACTGGCTGCTTTTATCATGCATTATGTACTTGTTACACAGTAATAAAATTTTGTGGCTTCTGAATTACACATTTGGATAGAAGGTGAAATGTTAAAAAAGGAAACTTTTCATGACAGCTCCTGTCTTCTTTCACACCATTTCAGGCATTTCCATAATTATCTGTTTTGACAAACTCTTTGTGAAGGGAGGTAAAATATATGTCAGTGAGTTGTAATAAGCGTAAGATTTCAATGATTGTTTCTCCCTCCCCCTCAGCCCAAATAATTACACTGAAACTACATTCTGTTTGCTTGCCACAGCGCATACACACTTTTCCCATTTGTTTGATCATATGTATTATTTATTTGAGAGATGGTAAAATCAAAACTAGCTTCAGTCATGGAGATTAATTTACATAGAATTCATGTTCCTTTAACAAGAATGAGATGCAGTTTAGATTTTTTTTTTTTGTCACTTTTGGGATTGCAATTTTCAGTTTTGCTTCTTTCTTATTTTCAAATGCTTCAGTTGAGAAGTTTTAAAACAAAAACTCTGACATGGAGATTGTACATTCCTGCATAGAGAATAGGGCTTAGCAAATGAGTATTTTACTTCTGAAGCCACAAAAAGGTGCAGAATAAGATTTACATTTCTGAGAAATGCTCTTTACAGGAGTAAACAGCAGTCTGAGCAAAACATTTTCCACCATTGTCCAGGATGGCAACCAGGATTGAAACTTTGGGACATACTCAAATGACTTGACTTGCACTGAATAGCTTTTTGCATAGTACATTATGCATGGTTCCAGAGAGGGTTGTTACTCACTGTGAAAGGGCAGTGAAATTTGGCCATATAAAGAACTGAGCTACAAAGGTCTAAATGTGAGGGAGTGGTCAGAAAAGTCATTCAAATAATAGTAATTTTTTAAAAAGGCACTTGAAGAAGCCATCATATTTGAGAGTTCTTCCCTCTTACTCACTTTAACTTTCTGGTTTAAAACGTATGTGCTTGTCAGCCTTTACAGAAGAGTATTGAGTCACCAATTTGTCCCATTAGTTCCAGTTTGCCTGTGCTGCAGATCCCAAGGCTGCAGAGAAGAGAGCTGCTGCTTCTCTCCCCCGAGTGGGAGGGAACACACAGAACATTGGCTCTGTCTCCCAGTTCACTATCAGCACAGCTGAATGGGGGTGGAGGGAGAAGTAATGTGTACCAGGAAAAGGGCTGGTACAGATTACATCATTTGTAGCGTAAGGGGAAAGCAAGGACCAAACGGGGACTGAGTCATAGCTACAGTTCCTTGCTTGCTCTGTGGGTGCATCAAGGGTGCATCATTGCCCTTTATTCAGGGTAGGATGCAGTGATGCCAGGCTAGTTGTGGCTTTTGCTGCCTCTGCAGAGCTTCATCTGTGATCTTGAACATACAGAATCATAGAATAGTTAGGGTTGGAAAGGACCATAAGATCATCAAGTTCTGACCACCCCACCATGGGCAGGGACACCCCACACTAAGCGATGCCACCCAAGGCTTCATCCAGCCTGGCCTTAAACACTGCCAGGGATGGAGCACTCACAGCTTCCTTGGGCAACCCATTCCAGTGCCTCACCACCCTAACAGGAAAGAATTTCTTCTTTATATCCAGTCTAAACTTCCCCTGTTTAAGTTTTAATCCATTACCCCTTGTCATGTTGCTACAGTTCCTAATGAAGAGTCCCTCCCCAGCATCCCTATAGGCCCCCTTCAGATACTGGAAGGATGCTAGGAGGTCTCCACGCAGCCTTCTCTTCTCCAGGCTGAACAGCCCCAACTTTCCCAGCCTGTCTTTGTATGGGAGATGCTCCAGTCCCCTCATCATCCTCATGGCCCTCCTCTGGACTTGTTCCAACAGCTCCATGTCCTTTTTATGTTGAGAACACCAAAACTGCACACAATACTCTAGGTGAGGTCTCATGAGAGCAGAGTAGAGGGGCAGGATCGCCTTGGACCTGCTGGTCACGCTCCTTTTGATGAAGCCCAGCACATGGTTGGCTTTCTGGGCTGCAAGCGCACACTGCTGTCATATATTATCTTTTATTATATTATATTATGTTAGTCTTATATATGGTGTTCTATAGAAAAATCTTTGCAGCATTGTAAAAATAATTCAGGCACAAACTCCTACTCAGTCCATGTGTTTCTGACATGCTTTACATTCCAGTAAATGTAAATGTCTGAACCTTTTCTCTTACTTTTGCCTCTCAATATGTGTTCTTGCCAAATACATGAGGGCTACACTGTGGTGCCCTCGAGACTATGTCAGCTCATGCCGAGATTCTGCATTCTCAGAAGTAGTGATATAGTAACAGCATTGCTTCTCTGTAGATTTGATTGTAGATTTGTTGAGAGTTAGAGTTAGTATTTGACTGATTCAGCTTTGTAATACATGTGATATTAGCACTGCATTTAAACTAAACATTGGACTGTCATAAAATATATATTTGTATATATATTTGTAATCAATATGTTGTTTTAACATTGTGTTAACATTAATGCTTTTTAAGCCTTAATTGTGATTTTGTTCTGTTACTGATTGATTCCAAAGAATTAGTGCATCTCTCACTTCAGGACTAGGAACTCAAAATGCACAGCCTTCATCCAGACTGAACTATATAACATGATCCCATGTTTCCCCTCCAATAGCATGGGAATCAGTTTCAGAACCTGTGGTCCATTTCTGTATCTGCTTTATATTTAGGGGGTCATTGAAGGTTACAAGCACTGTTCTAAAACACCATCTGCATTAGTTTAGTAATTTGTTTAGATAATTTATCTGATTTATGTTTAAAAGCTCAAGAAGCTGTTCTACAAAGCCTAAACAACAGGAGATGGCAGAAATTGTGATGTATTGAGCAAGAATCATTCAGATCAGTTTATGTTTTACTTACTCAGGTTGCAGCCTTCAAAAAAAAAAATTACTTTGAGTGCACAGAACCCAGTCCATATTTTAACATTGTGTCTGATTATTTCTTGAAAACTAAACCTGAATGAAGCAATCATACATTGCTTTGACTAATGTTGATTGTCTGTTGACCAAAAATATTTAACTCTTATGCACATTACAAAATCAGCAGTCAGTTGGATCAGTGTTTTATTTCAGTGAGTATTTTAGCAAAAACAAATATATGCCTTTCTAATTCACACTGTTCATTTGTTTTTACCGTGCAGTGACACAGCCCTCCATTTACCATGTTATTTCTTATTCCCCACCAAATGGCGCTGCTAAGATCATGCTCAGTTGCTGAGTTCACAAGACCTGCCCTGGATCAGAACATGCTGTGCTTCCCAGTGATGAGGTCCTCTCTCTGCCTCCTACTCTTGAAACATGATGTAATATCCAATTATTTCACGTTGCCTCTTATAACTTGTCAAACCAGAAAATGGAGTTAACTAGCTTGGCAGTGTTATAGAAACAGGTGAATTGGCTGAACTTCCAGGACTTTGCTGGACTTCTCCTTAATTTGTCAGTGAAGAAAAAATTCTGACATGTTAAACTGTGATAAAAGAATCAACTTTCTTAATCTGTTCAAAACCAGATTCTTTCCTTTCCAGTTGTAATTTTATTAATTTTTGCAAACTTGTGTACACTAATTTTTGACAGGCAGAGTTTAAAGTTCACGTTCATTTATGATTAAAGACAAAAATTCAAACTAGGCACCAAAATGCAAGTATTCTAAGAATACTGAGTGTCATTTCCAACAAAGAACATTAATCTGTCTAGATTTATCAGTTCTGGCATGAAATAATAATTAGCCAACCCTACTCAACAGAAATCACAAGGATTTCAGCATAGGTAATTAAGATAACTTGGGAGGTTGGAATAGTTTCTAAGACAAGCTATTTATTTTTAATTTAATCAAAATACAGACCCTTCTGAAATGAAATGTGACATCTTGCTCAAAATACATAAGCCCTTTGTATTTATAGGTTTGGTATAGTGTCTTCAGAAAATCATCTGGAAAGAGCAGAACCAAAACAAGTGGCAATATTAACCTTTAGACAATCCCTTTTGGACATTATTGCATTGTTACTGTATGTCTTGCCATCTGCATCCTTAGAACTACTTGTTCACAAGTTTGGATTTGCCTTCAGGAGGTTGAAAATGCTCCTTGAGAGGCAAGTGGTGTTCTTACTGATAGCTGGCTTGAGGACAGAGAGGGAACAGCAAGGAAGGGGAAGGGAAGAAGTAGTTCTTCAGATTGTGGGTTCAGGAGGTGCTGCAGGACAGAAAGGGTTAAGTACAAACGTTTGCCTGTAGACTAGCAAGAACTGTTCAGTAAAGGCTAGCCACTACTGAGCAACACCCCAGCAGAAGGAGTAAGTCTAGAGAAACCTTATTTGTATTTACAACATTTTCCTACCAGGGGAAACTCATATTATTTATTGTGTAAGGCTACTGGTTTATTCAGAAAAGGGAAAGCTATGTCCATATGGGACCCTTTAAATGTGAAAGAAGGCTCCATTCTGGATCTTCAGACACAGCATGTCTTCCAGTACAGCCTCGTAGGCACTGAAAATCCTTTCACTAGAGAAAAACTTCTAGATTTTTCTCCGCCTATGGAGTAGAGGTGAATACAGTTTCCAAGCAGCAAAGGATGCTTGATGATACATCTCAGCTGCCACAGTTGAGTGAATGCTTTAAACAAAAATATAGTTTCCAAGAAAAGTGGAAATTTCATGCTAGCGGCATAAAATGCAGCCTGATCCCTTTTGCAGCAACACGCTTGGAAGGCAGCAACATATCTTGTGCTGCGTTGCCCCCATGAGCAGACCATTTTTCATTCTTTGTTCTGCAGCAGTTACCACCTAAGGTGTCAGAATGTGCAGAAGTCGTCAGTTTCTGGATGAAAAGCAGCTGCCTCAGCCCCACATAGGGACCACTTCGGCATTTCCTTAAAAATAATAATGTTAGGTTTTTCAAGAAAACCTTGGCAATCACTTTATTAAACCCTGCCTATCTAAGGAGGGAAGGCAGGCAGCTGCAGTCATTAGAAGGACCAAAAACTTTGTAGAGCTTTCAGTAATCACCAAAGCTGGACAAGTAGTTACATGCAGTGAGTAAAATTTTTCCTTTTACATTTCACCTAGAAGTGAACTGTAGTACATGTAGTTGGACCTAGCTCTCACCATGTCATGTGTTATCTTGTTCCAAATGCTGCGAGCTGGTGCATTTTAAGGTGAATATCTACATGTAAGGATTTCAACTGGTATAAAACATCTCTGGATGTCTTCAGGCATTTTTCATTTTTCAGTTTTGCAGCACAATCCCAATCCTTAGATACCTCTTTTAGTAAAAACGATGAAGGGCATTTCTGATTCTGTTCAGATACCACATCTCCTGAGAACTGCAGGTTCAAAGGGCTTAAATCTTTAATTTGTATAAAAAGAGTATTTAAGAACAAGCTAACCCTTAGAAAACTGCGGTTACCCAGTATACACCATGTTTTCTGTGCTGGATGGTATGATTTTGTATTTCCCCTAAAGGTCAGAGCACATTACATATTTATGTTCTTATATTTCCCCAGAAAACTTAAATGGTATGTTTGGGGGGTGGATGGGAGGGGCTGTAGTGAAGATAGCCATTTATAAAATACTGCAGTTCATCTTGGAGAAGAAGATAAATGTTCTGAACCTGCCAATGTAATTAAGAGAGAAAGAAGACTCAGCTCCCAGTCACTTCTTAGAGTTATCGAACAGTGAAGGACCAGGCATCAACAGAGACTCAGGGTGAAAATGTAGCTGTGTGCACGTGGATTGAAGAGCCTGTGGAGCTATGCAGATTTACTTAGACTACTTGTCAGGGGTAGAAGAGCCTGCAGATGTTGGCTGCTCTACCATTCTTCTGCAGGTGATAGGAAGCCCTGTAGAACCAGGAGGATGTCTGAGGAAGACCCTTTCTAACACTCACTGTAATTAAGTACAATGAGCCATGCAGATGAAAGCCAAATTTGGAAGATTTGTTGTAAAGATTCGGCACATTTCTAGTGTGTTTTAAGGGTAATTCCTTGTATAAATATGTATGTAGTAATTTCATTAAAATTTGCATTGTGAACCCAGTTGATTATCCTATTCAAATTTGGAAATTCCTGTAATGGCAGGGAAAATGTGATGTTGCACCTTTTCCAAACTGTAGTAGCTATTGTAATTGAACCAATATTACTTAGAAATACAATCACTGTGTTTTATTAAAAAGTATCTATAGTGAGAATTGGGAATGAAGTATTTGTTAGAGGCAATATGTGGAATAGGAAGGACTCTGAAAATTCAACAGAATTGTGGAATTGTAATAGGAATTTGTTACTTTTCAGTATCAAAGGACAAGATGTTTATGCTAAGAAAACTCATTTATTTGACACAGTTTTATAAGGTGCCAATTGACACAACATTCCTCATTCACATCTTCTTTAGATTGAGCACAGGAACCTTGATTTCAGTGTATGTTAGTGGCATGAATTTAACGCCTAAAACGAGCGTGTGCAGGTACTTTGAACTTGAGTATTTTTTTCCCTGCTGTGGGTTGTATAGAAGATTCTGAACAAGTCACTTTAGCTAGTGAAAGCTGATTAAAATAGTTTTCACTTGAGTCTGAAAACCAGATGATGGTTTCACATCAACATTGAAGAGGGACTTGGAGCATTTGGAGTTTAGTTAGAGCTGCTGTTATCTTAGTTACAGCTGTTATTACCTGATTAGGATAACTTTGTTAATCACTGGAAAAGGTCTGAAGTTAGTAAGTAGCTGTCCACTAGCAAGTTGATAAGTGAATTACATTTGTGCTTTAATAAATCATTTCATGCTCTTTTAGCAGACACTGCGCTGCAGTTGTCAGATATCATAAAGGTATACACACATATTTCTTAGTAGTGGGGTAATATGAGCACCGTAGGAGTAATCCCCTTGAAATCAGTAAGGTCATGGTAGATTTATACAGGCATATAGTAAACAAGGATGGAATTAAGAGATGTTATAATGAGGCTTTGCTATACTGACTGTTGAAAATTTGACCTTTTACACTTGGCAATATCTTTATTTGAGTGTGGCAGAATTTTGTACCTTCCCCCTGCCTCCCTTTCAGTTTGCAAAATCTTTTGTGTGCTACTTGTGTATTCTCATTATGAACAGGTATGTGAGCCTCTGCTCTGTGCATCTCTGAATTTAAGAAGCAATTTAATAGAGGCAGTTATGGACTAAGAAAAATATGTTAGTTTTAGTACCTCTAAGACAAGGTTTTCTTTAAATACTGTCTTTTAAAATGTTTTTGAAGTGTTCACATATTTGCTTTGTCAACTCTTGGCAATATCACATGTTTCAATTCCATTCTTAAAATAATGTCTCCTTAGCTCTTGAGAGAAAGTGTTCAGCATTTTTCTGCCTGTATCCCAGTCTAGATGTGGATATTAGCAGCTTCCTTATTGCATGGTGTCGGTTACAGTCAAGTTGTATTTGGGCTCAAACTGTTATGAATATGCATATTACCTGTCTGCTTTTGTTTAGAATACTTTTCACTATCTGCCCTAGCAAAAGCATAGAGAGGTGTTGTTAGCAAAATATCCTTGTAATAAGAAACATATGCTAACAGATAGAAACCAAACTTCAGTATTTTTCAAGGCTTTTTTTGTGTTTACTTTGGGAGTTGTGTTTTCCTTTAAACAGGATGGCAAAGTCTACTGGCAGCTGTTTTTCTGTTATACCTGTGAACAACCCAATAATTGCATTTGCTTCAACTCAGCCTCAGCATTTCTCAGATGAAGAAGCCAATCCCAGTTCAGGTCATCTTTATTAGTGAATTTGCAGCCGTAACCTGTACCCAGCCGTGTTTCAGTACAGACCTTCATGAAGTTGAATCAGCAAGCTGTACAAGGTTTTTCCAGATACATGTCATGGGTGGGTTTTTTGGCCTTGCAGTAGGATCATACATCATACAGTTGCTTCAGTTTGTCAGGGGTAGAGGTAAAATGCTAAAACTAGATCATTTTTATTTTATTTTTACCTGTGCAGAGGCAGTAGGTAAGATTTTGTACCTGTTATGAATGTAGGACTTTCATTTTGGCTGATAACCTTGGTAGATGCTTAGAGTTAACGTAAGACACCTAAGGAGTGTTGTACTTAGTGTCCTCATCATAACTCCCTGTTCACCTTTGCTGGCCAGGCAGTCATCAGCTGGGGAGCTGATGGCAGGTTGTCATCCTCTGCTGCTCTGTCCATGCTGGTGCTTGGCCTTGCTGAGCTGTCTTCTGAGTCTGAAGCAGGGCTTGCCTCAGGGATTTTAATGCTCTCCAGTTTTTTCTCCTGATACCACCTCAGTAATTTCAGTTCTGTCCTAGTGCTTTTTTATTACTATTATTTTTTATTTAGGTTTTGTTGTTGCTGTTTTTTTATTATTTCTTGTGTGGCTTCAGCTTAGTCAAGATTGAACATGTTTCTCCCAAAATTGCACCCCAGTGCACAGATACCTAATGTCAGAGGCATAATGAGTTACAGAAAAGATGCAAGTGATAAATAGCTGTATAGTAGCAAGTGTAAAAGTGTAGCCTTATTTGTAGTGCATTTTCACATTTGTTGATGACTGTGTATCTTTACCTTTTTGATCCAATAGAATACTGAAACTGGGATACCACAGTGCAGTTTTGCTTCAACAACATGATCAGAACATTAAGAATATTCTAAACCAGAGCTGACACTGAAAACCAGTAAATTTTGCAATAGTTTATTTTACCGACATACCTGAAAATTTGGATTATGAAATTAAGAAACAGTGAATGTTTAAATGATTTTATTCCAACTTTGTGTATCGCGCTGATTTCTGATGTATCTAATTATCTTTCTATTGTGTTACTAGGAGATTCTTAAAAATGAAAGCTACAGAGAAGAAATGAAACAGAAAATCAAAGATGTATCTGAAAAGGATAAGCTGCTTCAGGCTCAGGGATACAAGGACGGACTTGTTGCTGAACCAGCTCATACGCATGTTAAAGGCCATGCATCTGCCCCTTACTATGGAAAAGAGGAGCCTTCTCAAGATCCAACCAGCACTGCAAATACGTTTCAGCCAGGCTCATGGATGCCACCAAGCAGTGATAGTAGTCGTAATAAGTAAACAATTGTACAGATACTGCCAATGGATAGTTGGTATATCTAAATCTGCAATAAAGTAATATTACAGTTTCATTTATGTTTGCAGAACTGTGCACATAGGCTTAATCAAGACAAACTAATGGAAAGTTTTTGGGTTTAGTGAAAAGCAGCATTGTGTTACTATGTAAATTTGTTTTCAACAGTTGCTTTTGAAATCATAGGCAGGTTTTCTACTTAATTTTCTTAAAAAAATTTTTTTCAAGGAAAAAAAGTTAAAATTGGTTTTGATGTAATAAATTTTAGTTAATCAGTACGCTTGAAATTTTCCTAAGCCTAGGCATCAGTTTGAGATAGTTTAAATGCTTAATTCCCTTGGCAATGCCAGCATGCTTGACTGTGGCAAGTAGATGGAAAAGTTGATCTCATTGACAGGAATCACTACACCACCACGCTGACTATGCACTGCGTTAGTCCTGCAGATGTTCTTGTAACTTAAGAAAACAGTCAGTGTATTTGAATAATGCTTGATTTGAGCCAGCAGTAAGCACAGGTTAAAATCAGGCTGAATTAAACTACATCTAACTACTACAGCAGAGGTTAGAAGCACTTGGTAAAGTTTCTGGAAAATAGTTTGGGACAAGGGACTGTCATTAGAAAAAAGGGTTTATTTCATCTTGGTGTATGCAAGTCCTTCCTTAAATTATACATGTATTTGGCCATAGTTTAGATACACAGAATGTGCAGTTACTTGTCTTAGAGATTGTGTTTGAGAACTTTAAGTAAAAATAAAGACCATCCAATTTTTTGAAAAAAAGTATCAAATTTATTTGTGCAGTGCATCCTTCATCAGTTCTCCTCCATGTTTTAAGCTAGTATGTGTCAAAGATGGAACAGCTACACATTTGACAACACGATACAAAACATGGAGACTTAATTCCATGTGTTTATAAAATGCTGAAATGCCACATTCCAATAATGCTTGCTTTCACCAACAAAACTAAAAGGGGAGCAACAGTACTTCACATTCACTTCATTCCATTAAGACTTCCCATTTCTAATCCCTCTTGGTATCCACCAGCTCTCTAGGTTCTCTCTTTTGAACAATAGTATTATTTACGTTTTACTTTTAAACATAATGAAGGTCTAGTTGCTAGAAAGCATAACTCTGTGCCACTGTTTAGAAATACACTAAATCTAAGAAATTAATGACTGACACAAGCTTTTTAGAACTACTTAATAAAAAAAATAGGCTTTGAAAAATTAATTGCTTGTTAGAAAAACATTAATTGGAATAAAGTTTAAATAATGTTGGCATAGTTACAACACAAACACAACTTGGACTTTTTCCAGCATGGCAGCATTTTGCAACCTGGAAAGCAGCAGAGTTCCAGGGTTCATGAGAGCAGAGATCCCCCTCTGAACTGAGAAGGTCCTAGACCAAAGGTAGCCAGGTTAGCAAATAGGAAGAACTACTGGTGCATCCTCCTCCCATAACCCCCACAAAACACTAGGCCACCTGGGCCTTTGGTCTTGCCCCATTTATGGCTATTTTTTGAGGCATTAAGTGAAGGCAGAAAACAGTTACAGGTGGAGTATTCAGGTGAGCATTAGGGGAAGCCCAGACACCATAGAAGTGGCTCAAGACAAATGAAGGTAGTTAGAACAAGCAATGAGATTCCTAGAGTTTGGGCTGCATTTAAATAGTGGTGGTGACTGGTAGCTCAGGAAGACCTAGGATAGGACTTTTTGTTTTTTGCAGACAAGCCCCACCATCAAAGACACTGCAGCATCCCCTACAGGCAGAGAGCCAAATGAACTGCAGGGCCATATGCAGTGTCATTGAAGGACTAGTGCTAGTAAGGAAGACTGATGCAAGCTCATCTCTACAGCTGTGCTGAAGATCTGCAGAAACTTGCTTTTCTGTAATCTGGTTCACCATTCACAATTTCCCCCACAATTTGACAATTTTAAGACACTTAGGCAATAGCTCAACTAAGGGAAAAAAAATCATCTATGTCCAGAGCCACCCAACACGTTGGTATTTTAGTTTAACATGCAAAGTTAGAAAAACAACCCAGACTAGAACAAGTAGATTAAATGCCTGTAACAAGTGTCAGTTGGACAAACTAACACAAATCATCTCAGCAGAAAAAAAATACACTGGAGGGACTGAATTCCCTGCATCAAGAAATTAGAGGATCAAGTATCATAGGACAGTTACAACACAGTAAGTGTTTCATTTAGGAAGTGGATTCTTTGCACAAGGAAGACCTCTTTTTCCCATTTAATCCTTCTTTGTTCGTTTGGCTTTTGCGATATTCTCTTGGCGTTTCTGTTTCTTCTTTTGCTCTCGCTCCCTGGCCTCAATCATTTTTGCAAGCTTCCATGAAAGCGCTGCACTAATTATGAACAATGGTGTAAGGGCCAAGATCACTGTAGTAAGAAAGCCGTATGGGTCCTTTGCAGCCCACTCCACGATGTATTCAGCCCAGGCCTTAAAATCAATCATCTTTTCTGGTTTTCTATTGGGAAAACCCTATAAAATAATAATAAAAAAAATATTTCTGAGTATTCAGGAAAATAAAGGAATGCATACACACAAATTGTCATTTTAATATGTCATCGTCTTCATTATTAAAGAGCAAACTCACTTTTACTAGAAGTTAAAAGTAGTACAATCGTACATGGCAGTGTAATACAAAGTGTTGACCCTGCCTTGAAAGTAATGTCTTTACAAAGTAATTAGGCATTTCATCCACAGAGCTTCAGGTAACACCAAGGTGCTACATGAAAAAAAGTTAAGTCTGTGCTTCTTTGGAAGAGAAGAAAAGAGAGCCCAGTTGGGTCGTTTAGTCAGAAGAAGAGAAGGCTCAGGGGGGACCTTATCACTCGACACTGCTACCTGAACAGTAGGCAATAGTGAGGTGCGGTCGGTCTCCCAAGTAACAGGACTAGAGGTTATGGCCTCAAGGTGCACCAGGGGAGGTTTAGATTGGTATTAGGAACAATCCCGTCCCCAGAGAGGGTGCTCAGGCATTGGAACAGGCTGCCCGGGGAATGGTGGAATCACTGTCATTTACAAACCGTGTAGATGAGGCCCTCAGTGACATGGGTTAGTGGAGTCTTGGCAATGCTGGAATAATGGCTGGACTTGGTGATCTTAAAGGTTTTTTCCAACCCAGCTGATACTGTGCTCAATGGTGAACAAAAAATAGCCGGGGAGTCAAAAAACACCTCAGGGCTGTGTCAGCGGCGAGGCGCATGGGGGTGCTGGGGAAACCTGGGGCGCCTAGGGACGGGGCAGGAGCCCGACACCGACAGCGGGGCCTCTCCCGCCCGCCCGTCACCAACGCCATCCCTTTCCTTCCTTCCGCCCCCGGTCAGCTGCGCCGCGCCCCGCCGCTCCCCTCCCCTCCCGATGGCCGCGCTGTGGAGACCTCAGTCCCGGCCTCACTCACCGGCGGCGGGGGGCCCAGCGCCGCCCCGGGCAGCCTCCGGGCCTGCCGAGCGACGGAAGGCTGGCGCCCCGGTCCTGCGGAGAGAACACACAGCCCGTGAGAAAAAGGAGGCGCAGCTCGGGCGGAGCGCGGCGGGAAGGCACTGCCGGGGCTCGGCGACAACCGAAGGGGACCGCACCACCACCCCGTACAGCAGCCCTACGGGGCGCCTGCCTGCCGAGCGGAAATAGGAAGGAGGTGCCGGCAGCCGTCACCGCGGGGCGGGGCAGCGCCGCGGCGGGCGGAGCTTCCGGGATGGGCCCGCCCCGTGGGCGGAGCTCCCTCTGACGGGCCGGGGTGGTACCGCGGAGCTGCCGTTGGGGCCTTGGCAGAGGCCGTACCTCGGGAGGGCCCGGTTTCCCGGTGTCCCAATGGATTTTCACTTCGCGGAGCAGCCGCGCTGGGGCTGGCGGCACCGTGCGGCTCGGACCCGCCGCAGCCCAGCGGTGATCGCTGACCCACTTGGGCCAGTGCGAGGCTGGGACCAGTGCCCCGTAATGTCTCTCCCCGTTTTCCTCTCCCGCTGCGGTGCTGCTTCAGCCCGTGGTAGGACCTGCAGGGAAAGCACAAGGATCTCCTGCCGGTGGCCTGTGGAGGTTCCCCGTGTGCCTCCTGCGCGGCCCCGACCGGCGCTGTCGGACAGGCGGTACCGGTAGGCCGCAGTGCACCGAGCGAGCTGCGCCATAGCTGCCCGAGGCTGCCGCTGCAGCGCTGCTCCCCACGGGACTGACCTCAGCAAGGAGGCTCAGCGGATCTCTGCGTATTCCGGGTGACTGCAACAGCCGTTAGTGTTCTCGTACTGCACAAGCAGGGTTTGACATCCTGCTTCACGTGTGGTGCACCACGCCTTCCCGTCTCCCTTTCCACACACGTGTGTGCGTGCAAACACTAATGTGAATACAAACATTTTTCCAAGGCAAAGTTAAGCGTGGATTAGGGTATTAGCTTAGTAAGTGAGAAGATCTTGTAATCATTGACACTCTGTTGACCAAATAAGGTGTTCTTTTCGCTGTAGCGTAACAGCAAATGCCATCAGAACATCCCCCTTCGTGTGTCTTTTTGTTCTGTAATTATTTATGTCATTTAAAGGGCGGCAAACAGGCAAATAAGAAATACAATTTGTCAATGAGACTCGTTGGTGAGATCTGAGCAATCTAAATTGCTTTAGATTTTGTTGAATGCAGTTTGTTGCATTCAGCAAATGCAAATGTGTAAATTATTTGTGCATTCTTATTCCAAACCTGTAGTATTCAGGCTGTTTCCAGAATATAATAGAATAGAATAGAGCAGAACAGAATGTAATATAGTATAGTCTATCATAACATATCACATCACAGACTACACAAGTTCAATTGGAAAGGAGAGGAGTGGCTGGGGAGTGGCTGTTCAGCCTGGAGAAGAAAAGGCTGTGTGGAGACCTCCTAGCAGCCTTCCAGTATCTGAAGGGGGCCTATAGGGATGCTGGGGAGGGAATCTTCATCAGGGACTGTAGTGAGATGACAAGGGGTAATGGGTTAATACTTAAACAGGGGAGGTTTAGATTGGATATAAGGAAGAAATTCTTTCCTGTTAGGGTGGTGAGGCACTGGAATGGGTTGCCCAGGGAGGTTGTGAGTGCTCCACCCCTGGCAGTGTTCAAGGCCAGGTTGGACGAAGCCTTGGGTGACATGGTTTAGTGTGAGGCGTCCCTGCTTATGGCAGGGGGGTTGGAACTGGATGATCTTAAGGCCCTTTCCAACCCTATTCTATGATTCTATGATTCTATGATCATAGAATGGTATCAAATTAGTTACACAGGATTTTCCCTCTGTGAACCCATGTTGACTGTGCCCAATAATTTATTCTTCGTTCTTTAAATGCCTTTCTATAGCGCCCTGTGTGATCTTCTCCACATATTTTTTCAAGGAACTGAGGTTGGACTGACACATCCGCAGTTTCCTGGGTCTCCCCTCCTGCCCTTTTTGTAAACTGGAATAACACTGGCTACCTTCCAGTCATTGGGGATCTCCCCAGGCTCCCAAGACCTTTGGCAGGTATCTGTGCATGTATCTCTGTACTTGTGTTACCCAACCACTTACATGAGCATTAAACCTCTAGAGAGCTCATGGGTCCCTGTTTGTAATTTGCAAATCTTGGCAAAATATAACAATCTAAATTTAGTAGAGCTTAGGTATCAATCCTGAGGTGGTGTATTTATTGGTATCATTATCAGATGTTTTTGCATGCTGTGTAGTTAAGTCAAAATAGGATGGGCTATTACATAAGTATAGCCTATTTATGGTAAAATTGCATATGGGGCAAGAGGGGACACAGTTCTATTTCTGATGCTTGGGTGTCAAGTTCAGGTACTTATGCCAAAATAAGCACTAACTTAGTCAACAGCTATATACAAGCTGCTTAATACCACCACCTTTAGACCTGCTGCAAAATTAAGTTCCAGTTCCAGTCTTTCCCACAATAGTAATAGCCTCATCTGTTTGTCTTTCTATGCTTTCTCTGCCTTATTGATTTAAAGATGAAAGTGACTGATCCATTGTGGCAAGGGAAGAAATGAAAAGTAGGGATTTTTAATTCTCTTTTCTAAGAAAACAGGTCTTATTTAATTACCTTTCCTGGTATTCTTCTGCCCCTAATATCTCCTGAAGTTGTTGACTGGTTTTATTGGCAAAATAGTAGAGGTCTCATGCATAATAAGTCTACTCCTTGAAGATATGTGAAAATAGGCAGGTAGGTAGAGAAGGGAGGCCCAAGAAACACCCTTGACTGAAAGCTGCAGTGTATCTTTATTAGGAATGAAGAGAGTGGTTGCTACCAGATAGAAAGGCTTCATTTGAGGCTTGCACTCTTACCAAATTCAGAATAATTCAACCTCAAGGCCACAGGAGATCAAAGTACTTATTTTGCTTTTCTGAGTTATTCAGTTTTATACTTCAAGTAGGCAAAGGGAGAACAGGAATTCCAGAATTCACTACAACTCAAACAAAGCAGCACAACCCTTAGCACAACATCAGAACACTTTAAAAGACCATCTTAAGCATATGCTTATGTTAATTATAATTTTGCTACTTTGTAAGTATGCACTTTCTTTTACACCTCATCTAGAATTCCTTTAAGTAGCTTTTCAGCTACTAACAGCAGCAGCTACAGAAGTAGCATCAAACTATAATACAGTATGAATTTGTGAATCATCAACTTTGATAAAATTAAGTCACTACTTGATTTTTAGACATAAAAACATACATATGAACAGCATTAAAATTTCAGTTTCAATGGTGTTTCATGAGAGCATGCTTGAGGGGACAAACATTACTGTCCGTTGTCACACTTTCAAAGAGGGAGTGGGCAGAGGAATGGAAGCAGCACTGCAAAAATCCAGCATTAGTAATGTAAGGTACAATGCAGAGAAATCTGCTGAGAAGATAATGTAGGCATGGAAAATGGGAAAGTTACATGCATGAAATCAAAGACTTTCTCATGCCAACAGTGACTGGAAAGTCTGAGTGTTTCAGTGTATGTGGTGAAGACAAGCTTTCTGTAAATGTATTCTTTTCACTCAGATGTGTTTACATGTATATTCTGTATATATATATATTATATATATATAATCATTCGGTATAAGGAAGCTCACGCAATGCAATCTCCGACTACCTTTTTATGATGTGTAAATTCTGATGATAAACAATCTCCTTGAGGTTCTGTTTTTTCTACATACAGTGCGAATTCTCCAGTAATTTTTTTTGCATAGTTATTAATGTCCTGGGCATGTTGTACTCCACCTGCTGAATATTGCTGTCTCTAGAAAAGCTAGGTGGAATTGTCGTGCTGTTGTGCAGTGGTGGGGTTTTGGAGAGTTTTAAAAAGCAACTTGACTATTGCTTTTTTCTCCAGCCTGTAAAACCTCTAAGCTGTGAAAGCTTTATTGGCGATTTTTGAACAATGTGTGATATATCCACAGCATGTGCCAGCCAATAAACAGTCTGATTTTGATAGCTTTACTTGAGCCAACAAAACTCCTTCGTATCACTGGGGATTAAGGATTTTTTTTTTTTTTTTCTGGTGCAG
>NDXB01001146.1:714-21308 GCA_002631895.1 Agapornis roseicollis | reverse complement strand
ATTCTTTCTTTTTATTGGGGATTAAGGATTTTTTTTTTTTTTTTTTCTGGTGCAGATCTTTATGTTAGAAAATGGTTGTTTTATGTTTAAGTGGATCTGCAGTGTATCTTCATTATGTAAATTGCATGATACCCATGTATTTATAGTTTGCCTAGTATTAAACACAGCTAGATCTGACTTCCCAAGATGAAAGTTGTCAAAATAATGGGTAATACTGCAGTCCTACTTAATTAATTTATAACCATCCTTATGAATTATTCTGCTACTGTATACTTTCAAGGACAGAGCAGTGTTGGGGCAGTCCATGACCCATAGGCCAAGTAACATGCTGCCCACTTTCATATGGTAAGTATGTGATAGAACATAGAATATCTATGTCTAATATTCACTTAAAGAACGATCAAATGCTTCTGTGCTCTAGGTGGACTCATTCATGTAATAGCGCTGTCTTTACTACCTTTATGATGAGAGATATAATTGAAGACCTGACATGTGTCCATCCTTCATTTGTTCCTCTTTTAGGTTTTTGTACAGTTCAAAAAGGGGAAAGAATTAACAAAGTTACAAATGGAAGTTATTCAAACAATAGACATATTTCTTCTGAATTTTGATATGGTCATGACTGATATGGGTATTAACATACTTCTGGGTTGTCTTGGGTTATTAATAAAGGGAAGGAGAGAAAAAAACATTGTCAATATGTCTTTTATAAATCCTCAGAGCTTTTCCCAGAGGTAGCTTAATGTAGCTGTTCAGGTAAAAACCTGAGAATCACAGGATCATAAACCAACTGTGACCCTGGGCCTGGGCTCATTCTGAAAATGTTAGGTATCTCCATGGAAGTCGTTCCTCCGGGAACAAAGGAGAAAGGTAATGGAGAGAGATGGGTGCCTGTCTCTGAGCAGTGACTCAGGCCCCCCACAATTTGTCACTCTGAAGCTGCTTGTTACCTCGCACGAACCATAGAGGGCACTAAGGACTGAGGATAGTGCTCCTCAGTTCCAACACCTCAGTTAAATGGCAAGCCAAGCGCAAGGAACTCAAACCAAACAGCATACCCTTCAGAGAATCAACACTATGTCTTTATGTATATGTAGGTGGTAATATTCGTCCACCTTCTTAAAATATTTTGAGGTATTAAATAAAAGAAACAGTGCCATTATGACTATCAAGTGAACTTTTAGGATTCAGATGTTCCTTGCTTTTTGTAGAAGTTTGCAATTTATGTCTATTATAAAACATATAAAGTAAAATATGAACACAACATTTTCAAATCCGGGGAGTATGGGTGTAGTTCTAATACTTCTTCCATTTTAGGTCTTAACCAATTTTGTATTGCAAAAACTTACTAGAATGTGGTGTTTCTAGTGGGTAACTAGCTATCTCCCCAAAACTACGTGCAAGCAGGTTCATTTGTGGCTTCTTCAGCAGAGCCACCGAAGCTAAGGAGACTGATTGACATTTAAGTCTTAAATGATGTTCTTTTGGGGACTTAACTGATGTACACTCTAAGGTAAGAAACTCAACCTGATCTGTGTGTGATGTGTATGTTTTGAGAACTAGCGAACCAGAACTATACTTCTGTCTAATCTGTCACCTTTCATAGGGGAGCTGAGCATAATTATTGCTTTTATTGTTTCTTTCCAAGAGAAGCAGAAAGTAATGATACTGCTTCACTAAGTGTCACAGCTGCTTCCTTCATCAGGTCACACTCTCCCTAATTGCAATTGAACAAATGTCCCAGGATCATGCCTGCAAGAACCTTCTGAATCACTGTGCTCTGCATATGGTGAAAGAATGAGGTCCTGGTACTTGCGGTAATAATAATTGTACTGTATAGTGTTTCTGGGCTCTGAAGCCAGGGAATAACTCTGACAGCTGTTCCAGTATCCTTGCTAAATTCTAGTTCAAGTAGTATATTTCACTAAACAAAAATTGTCTTCACAGCTCCAATGATTTTGATTTCCATTTTACAGGGTACCACAGGGATTCCTGGTAGTCCAGAGTAAAAGTGAAGCTTGAGACTCTCATTATAGGATATACTTTAATGAGTCATAACAAAGGACTCTAATTCTAATTCCTTATTCCTGTTTGGGTAGCTAGACGTACATGCTGCGGTACATTTTTCCTATGTGTTATATGTCTGCCATTTTCCAATATGAATATGGTGGCATCTTTTTTTTTTTTTTTTTTGCTTATTTGTGTTTAGNGGCAGCCAGGCTGGCTCATTAAACATGGAAGCCTAGACTTATCTCCACTGTAACAAATGTGCGTGTGAATGTGTGTGTTTCAGAGACATACATCAGGAATTATTAATTTTTTTGGTTTTTTTTTTTTTTTTTTTTTTTTTGCTTATTTGTGTTTAGAAACACTTTGTAAAGTATTGAGACTTTACTGATCAAAGACACTGTATAAATCTTCAGTACGATAATGAGTGCCCATTTTAGTATTAAATTAACTTACAAAAGTAAGTTGTCTGAAAGACAACCAGCCTTGTTGGCTGCTTCCTGCTCTGTCTTATATGGAACAAAACTGTTGTCAGTGGAAGTGGAAGCCTGTACCCTATTCTTAGTCCAATGGAATGGAATGCTGTATCAGTGTGTAGCATTACGTGTGCATCCCTTCTGTCTTCTGCTCGACAGTGAAGTACTCTTTAGCAAACCGGGAAATTCTAATATGTTGACTTACCTAATTTTCATGCTAGAGTTTAAACACCTAAAGTGAAAAGCTTTTCAGTTCATTCTCAGCAAAGCAGATTGACCAAACATACAGGAATGTTTAGTTCTAGACTAAACATCAGCCAGTCTTGATGCTGATTTTGTGGACTGAAACCCCTCAGCTTAGGGTCACACATTGAAATGATACTGCATGTTCAAAAGACAATAAGAAATGATACATGATTTACATGTTTCACTCTTATGGAACTTATACTTGCTCCCTTTTTCATCAAATTACAGGAAATAATGTTCTTAGAAATGTGATGTCTCACTGACATCAATTTGCCTTTATTGTAACAGTAGGGGTCAGTTTTGCAAAATGGGTCAATGTACATTCTTTAAATGGAATTGTTAATCACTTGCTTACCAGCCTGCCTATCCTTGCCAATGCCAGGCCCACTCCTAAGTTTCAAATATATTGAGTATGCACTTAGGGAAAGCAATTAACTAAAACTGTGTAACTTAGACTGTCATTATAGAATCATAGAATAGTTAGGGTTGGAAAGGACCTTAAGATCATCCAGTTCCAACCCCCCTGCCATAAGCAGGGACACCTCATACTAAACCATGCCACCCAAGGCTTCATCCAACCTGGCCTTGAATACCAGCTCTGCCCACAGAATTAGCACAGGAATATATTCTCTACCCTCCAGAGGTTCACAGTCGTACTCAGCAGGAAGCAGCATGGGTAGGCCTCTCTGTAAGGGAAGGCAGCCAGGGGACAAGGCAGGCAGGTCAGTGGCCTCACTGACAAAGGATGCAGTCCCCAGTACTGAGCAGAGCATGCCTGGTGGTGGTAATAAGTTTCAGCCAGCAGTTAAGACTACCAGGCAAGCCTGTGGTCATGAGACAGGCATTGCCCTTGAGAATTTTCACCATTGTGGACACTCTTCTCTAGTTTGATGTTCTTCTATATAAGAAGGGGGACCCACAACTGGACACAGTACTTGAGTTTGGGCCATGATCTCTGGAGAAGAGATGTACTTGGGGATCTAACAAAGCTTGGTACCCCAAATGCATAATTATTTAGTCTGAGTTGACTCACTTGTCTGGAAATTAAGATCCACACATGTCATTTTGGGCATGGTAAGGTGAACTGTTCTTCCTATAGCTGATACAAGTTAAGAAGCTGCCTCCAGTGTTAACGTGTCAAAACTTTTATTGTGAGTGGCCATCACCCAGCAGGACCTGTGCTTGTAATTGCTTTCTAACACTTCTGTCAGAATTGTCTGGTTTAAAAACATCCACTAAAAACATGTTTAATGCAAACTATGTTTAGGGTGTGTTTCAGATAAACTGAGAAATTTAACAGAACTGGGTTAGAGGGCAATTACATATGCATTAATGCTGGTAAGCCTTTAGGGGAAGCAACCTCTCAATTCAAATTGACTGTGTTTAGACCAGGATGTCTAAAATGTCCTTACATACTTCATGCTCTAAAAACCCTAGTTTTAGAAATTATTACTGGAAGGTATCTTCTAAGTGGATTAGTCTTATTACAAGATATTGTGGGAGACTGTCTTCTAATCCTTTTCATAAACTGATCTAATTCAACCTCTAAACTGTTTTTTCCTGTTGGAGGGTTTGTGAAGAAGTTCTTCATTCCGAAGTTTTGTAACATTTAATTTTGTCATCTAAGTTTGTTTATAGCCAGTTTATAAACATCTTTAATTTGTTGTTGGTTTTTTGTGTTTTGGTTTGTGTTTTGGTTTGTGTTTTGGTTTTCTGTTTTGTTTTGCTTTACTTTGCTTTGCTTTGCTTTGCTTTGGTTTTTAATGCCAGCATTGTCCTCTATTTTCACAGTATCATGGAATAGTTGAGGTTGGAAGGACCAACTTGAGCAAGGGTCACCTGGAGCAAGATGCTGAAGACCATGTTCAGTAGTGTTTTAAGTATCTCCAAGGGTGGAGACTTCACAACATCTCTGGGCAAACAGTTCAAGTGTTTGGCTGCCCTCAAAGTATGAAAGTGTAGCATTTCCTAGTTCACGCTAGTTGCCTTTGATCCTTTGGCCACTAATGGGAAGAGTTTGGCTGCATCTTTTTTGTGCCATTTCTCATGCACTGAGTCAGGCATTTATACAGATTGATAAGATCCCTCTGAGCCTTCTCCTCTCCAGGGTGAACAGTACTTTCTCTTTTACCATTTCTTTATACTAAGGATGCTTGAAACCTTTAATCATCTTCTTTGACATCTTCTGGACTTGCTCTGGTCTCCCTGGGGGAGCCGTGAACTGGAAACAATTCTCCAAATATCTAACTTGGTCATTGACACATTACTTCTAATGCCAGGCTTATTGATAAAAAATGAACAAAACAGATTCTTAAGTCTAATAAGTTATGCTAGGAAAGTTTTTATTTCAACAATAACTGCTCACAGAATCATAGAAACCAGGTTGGAAGGGACCTCAAGGATCATATGGTCCAACCTTTCTTGGCAAAGCACAGTCTAGACATGATACCCTAGCATACTATCCAGCTCAGTATTAAAAGTGTTCAACACTGGAGAATTTGCCACTTCCTGAGGGAGATTATTGCAGTGGCTGATTATTTTCATTATAAAGGATTTTCCCCTTGTGTCCAACTGAAATCTCCTTGGGATCATCTTGTACCCATTACCTCTCATCTTTTCCATGTGACTCTTTGTAAAAGGGGGTCTCCAACTTTGTAGCAACCCTTTAAATACTGAAACATGGTGATAAGGTCTCCCTGAACCTTCTTTTCTCAAGGCTGAAAAACCCACTTATCTCAGCCTGTCCTCATAGGGCAGGCTTCCCAGTCCTTGGATCATCTCTGTAGCCCTTTTCTGGACCCTCTCCAGCCTGTCTACATCTATTTTGTATAGCAGGGACCAAAACTGAACACAGATATTCCAGGTGTGACCTGACAAGTGCAGAGTAATGTAGGATAATGACATTTTTGTCTCTGCTGGTGATGCCCTTGTTGTTGTAAACCAGCATCCTGTTGGCTTTCCTTGCCATAGCAGCACAGTATTCACTTATATTGAACTTGTTGTCATGTACCAGTTCTCTACCTGCAGTAAACCCTATTTTGTAAGCAATTTGTTTTGCTTACAGTATTTGCTTTTTTATCAAAAACTATGGTATGTTGTGGTTTAACACATTAAGTCACAACTAAGCACCCTGCAGCTGCTTGTTCACTGTGGGATGGGGGAGAGAACTGGAAAAAGTAAAACCTGTGGGTTGAGATAAGAACGATAACTGAAATAAAGTAAAATGTAACAACAACAATAATGAGAGAAATAGAACTTAAGCACAAGATGTGCATAATACTACTGCTCACTACTTGCTGATCAATGTGCAGCCAATCTCTGAGCAGTGATCAGTGGCTCCTGGCTATCTCCCCACAGATTAGATACTGAGCGTGACATTCTATGACTAAAGCCAGGTTGGAAGGGTTTTGAGCAACCTGGTCTAGTGGAAGGTGTCCCTGCCCAAAGCAGGGGGTTGGAACTGGGTGATTAAAGTTCCCAAACCATTCTATGATTCTGTGAATACCCCTTTGGCTAGTTTGGGTCAGGTGTCCTGTCTCTGCTCCTTCTCAGCTTCTTGTACCCCTCTACACTGGAAGAGTATGAGGGGTTGAGAACTCCTTTACTTAGAGTAAGTGGTATTGATCAGTAACTGAAACATCAGTGTCTTGCAGCATTGTTTTCAGGCTAAAGCCAAAACACAGTACTGCACCAGCGTCTAAGAAGAAAATTAACTTTACCCCAGCGAGAACCAGGACAGATAACATGTACATTTCCTAAAGTTGTGCTTCATATTTTCCTCTTTCATTAAATAATGCTATAAATAATTTGAAGCTAAATAACTTATTAAAAGGAACAGAAAAAGTGTGAATGATTATTGCAAACTTTAAAAGAAGATTTTCTAGATGTCCCAGAATAAAAAAGGAGATGATACCATCTAAAAAAAAAAAAAAATCTAGAGAGAATATTAAAGCCATTATTTCAGAAATAACGGATAACAAGAAATGGAAAACTGAACATGAGTTCATATTCTAAAACAGAAAGTAAGAATTGCAGAAAGGTGGTAAGAGAAGTTAGTGCACGAGAACAAGCTTATAGCCAGCAGTTAAGCTAACTAGGAGTTTTGATTATACTCTGTTCTAGTAGAAGAATTGGTCCAGGAACTGTTGAAAATTTTCAGTAAACATTATGACCTACATCTTGAGAAGAGTCTTGTTTATGGCCTAATATGTGCGTACATTTACTTATAAAGGGTAGGCCAGGTTTACATATCTCAAAAGCACTCTTTTCCAGGAAAAGAATAATTCTATAGAGAAGCTGGTTCAAAGAAATATCATAGCATTAATTAAATGAACTATGTGGTTACAGGGGATTTCCTAAATCACGTATTTAGAGAATAGTCTATCTTTGAATTGAAACCAGTGCTTCTAGTGACTGTGGTGACAGCTGATGATGGCATCTGAAGGAAACTTTTGCTTCTTATCCTTAGTTTTTATTTCCAATTAGAAAATGTAATTTTATCACTATTGCTTTTGTAGCAGTTTAAGTCAATAGTATTTTACATTGCATAACAATCCTCCAAATTAAGGAACAGCATGGTTTTGCCATTCTGTTTCTTTTTACTTCCCAACAACACCTTTCATTTAGCTTGATGAGGCACATACTCTCTGTCACACCTCCCCAAGTTGCTTGGTCTGTTATTTTACATGTTATATAATGATTGCTGGAGAAAGCTAATGGCTTTGGTGTTCTTTTCTGAATGGAAGTGTTTCGTAATATGGTTGAAAGCTATGATTCAGCTTAAACTTTATATCATGTGGATACTGAATTACCTGCTCTAACATTTCAAGACTGCTTCATCCTAATATGACACAATGCTCTTGATTTTGAGAGTCATCAGTAAACTCCAATTAACAAAGAAACACCTGCATAACTAGGACTATTTCTTTCCTTCAAAGTTTTGCTTCATTTCTTTCCTCTCCAATTTGCTTCTCAAAAGGAAAGCCTTTCCTTCCCTGCTCCCATCAGGTGTACATTACAGCAGGCAATGTGTTATCTCCAAGGAAAGCTTTCACTTCATCAAAAATGCCAAGGAAGTATTCCAAAAAAACAGAGAGCACACTTTTTCCTGCTCTGATTCAAAAACATTTTTCACATTAGTCACAGTCGTCTTCTAGGCAGGGAGAGGCGGGGCCCCTTGTTTCCATTCTTAAAACATTCTGAACCAAACAAGCATGTTTATACTCAGCCTGAAGTTTAACTACTCCGTGCTTGTTGTGTTTATTTAATTGCTTAAGCTTTTCCACTGGAAATTTGCTCTCTCCATTTTGGAATAGAGAACAGAAAGACATGTGAGTTCTGCCCCAATAATTCTGTTGCCCATTTCACCACTGAAAAGAACAGCCATCAGACTCCTTTGTTAGATGAAGGATATTCATGACTCCTGGACCAGTGCCTTGCTGATGTTGATACTGAATTTCCTGTTGACTGGAAGGAGAATCAAACTCACAGTGAGAAGCATGATGCAAACACTATACCTACAGAACCATTTCTTATATCAGTCTAGGAGAGGCAGGTACAGAATTCTTTGGCTTTTTAGAAGATGCTGCTTAATATTACACACTGGAAAATCTGCAGGGAAAAAAAAAGTAAAAAAAGAAACGTTGAAGGTGAGGAGAGGGCTGTTGGAATTGTTTAGGGATGAATGCCTATGCTGAATTTGGATGTTGGGCAAGTGCTTTACAAAACAGCTTGGCCTCAGGGAGCTAATAAATTGAAACAGATGCACATAATCAAGACAGGTTGAACACACAGGAGGTCTTCTTCCTTATGCTATACTTTCCTCAAAAAGCACAGAACAGTTTTGTCCCAGTCCTCCGTATCAGGGATTCAAATCAGATCCATTAATGCTAGGAGTGACTGATGGAAGATGAGATATTCTCAGATACTCTTTGCTCTAACACCCTTGTAGCACAAGAGCAGTATAAAACAGCTTCAGTGTAACTGAAGATTGGGCTGTTACAATGGCAGGTTTGTTGCTTCTTCCATGGGAAGTGCCTATATTAATTTACAAACACTCCCATAAATCACAGCTGGAAAAACTGTGTAAATTTAATATCTTCACTTTGCAGCCATGTGGTAGAAGTTGGAGCCTTACTGGCTGTTTGCTTTTTGGAAAGAAATCAGTAACGTGATGTCTGGATACCCTCCAAGTACAACTTCTGCATTTACACTGTTACATGTCCTTAGTGAGAGGTGCTGATAAGCTACACAAAAAAATTTATTTTCTCAGGAATCGTATAATCATAGAATGTTTAGGGTTGGAAGGGACCTTAAGATCATCCAGTTCCAATGCCCTGCCATGTGCAGGACCACCTCACAGTAGACCATGTTGCCCAAGGCTCATCCAACCTGGCCTTCAACACTCCCAGGGATGGAACATTTATCACTTCCTTGGGCAGCCTGTTTTAAGTGCCTCATCAGCCTCACCCTCCTTACATCTCCTGTTTAAGCTTTAACCCGTTACCCCTTGTCCTGTCACTACAGTCCCCAATGAATGTTCCCTCCCCAGCATCCCTAGAGGCCCCCTTCAGATACTGGGAGGCTGCTAGGAGGTCTCCACGCAGCCTTCTCTTCTCCAGGCTGAACAGCCCCAACTTTCTCAGCCTGTCTTCATATGGGAGATGCTCCAGTCCCCTGATCATCCTCGTGGCCTCCTCTGGACTTGTTCCAACAGCTCCATGTCCTTTTTATGTTGAGGACACCAGAACTGCACACAATGCTCCAGGTGAGGTCTCATGAGAACAGAGTAGAGGGGAGGGATCGACTTGGGCCTGCTGGTCACGCTCCTTTTGATGCAGCCCAGCACAGGGCTGGCATCTTCAGTCCTGATTCCAGTCAGTTTTCTGGAAGCAGCTTTTAAGAAGGCTATGACTTTCTACCAGTACAAGGATGTACACAAATAATCTGCATCATAAATAAACCTATGTGATCACTTACACTACATGATTGTCCCATGCTGTGTTTAACATCTTTCATCCTAAGTTGAGAACATATTAAAAAAATGTATCGAATGCAGTATAGTAAATGCAAATGTAATAAAGTAGTGATTTCATGAAATAGTATGTTTGATGCTCACTTAAAAATAATTTTGTATTATCTGTCCTTCAGTTCCTTTAAATGTTGGTCAGTAAATATGAAAAAAAAGCATGGATTTGGACATTTACCTTTTGCATTAGAGTGCATCACTTTGCTTTCCACCTCTGAAACGTTTTCTTGTAAATGGGTTGCACTTTGATATTGGCTGCTCTTCTCACGTGCTTGGTGTTAAATACAGAATCTTCTTTGACCGTAACTTAGCCAATTTTCCCATGACCCCACTTCATGGCCAACTAACTGGAGAAGTCTATGGTGAGAATGTTACATATGATGTGTGCTGTATTATTAAAGTGTTAATGTATGTGATGTATTCTTAAAGCTCTAATTTTAACGATTCACAAGGCAGGAAATTTTAAACTTGTTTTCAGAGATGTTTCCTCTGCCACTTTTCACTTTTATACCGTAACAGGGCACTGAATTGCATAAACCCAAAACATGAGATACGAAGATGTAATCAAAATGTAGTCAAAAATGCAGTCAAAACTGAACTGCACTGTTATTTACAATGAGCCATGCAGACATACAAATATATGCATACAAATATATTTACATGTACACATGTATAATTGTACAAATATATACATAAATAAGCACACATAGAATGTTGTTCTGTCAGACTGTGTTCGGGGATATCTATTGTACAATCATCTACTGCACACTGTGAGACACCACCTGCAGTACTGTGTCCAGCTCTGGGGCCCCCCAGCACAAGAGGGATGCGGACCTGCTTGAGTGAGTTCAAGTGGGGCCATGAAGATGCTCAGAGGGCTGGAGCACCTCAGGCTGAGAGAGCTGAGCTTGTTCAGCCTGGAGAAGAGAAGGCTCTGGGGAGATCGTAGAGCAGCTTCCAGTGCCTAAAGGGGCTTAAAGAAACCTGGAGAGGGACTTTCTACAAAGATATGTTGGGATGGAATAAAGGGGAATGAATGGCTTTCAACTGACAGAAGGGAGACTGAGATTAAACATTAGGAAGAAATTCTTCAGTATTATTTTATTCTTACTCTGTGAATCTTTATCAGTTGTAATTTGTAGTGTTTAAGAATGTTGTTCTTCTTGACCAAAATGCCTTCAACCATTACATTTTACTTTTTCTCATTAAAAAAACCTAAAAACCAAACAAATGAAGAAAAGGACAACATAGTGGAATGCTTTCTTTTTACAGTCTGAATTTCTTTTTATTTATTGCTTTGATTTTCACAGCTCCAATTTCATTTCTTAGTGTATAAGGATATGTTAGTGTCTCTTTAAATCATTTGTGAACCTTTTAATAGCACCCTCTGTTTATACAAACTGCCAGAAACCAGTCAGAGCAGCAGCATGCCCCTAGCTATATCTTGCATGTTTGTGTATTATTTAGTAAGTGCAGTTATTTGGAACTCAATTATACCGCATGGTTTCTTCATACTGTTTTTGTTGTGGAACAAGCACAAGATATGTATAATGACCCACAGCTCTAAGCACCTTTTATCATTTAGCATGCTGAAAGCCTACAAGGCTACATCAGAATTTCCTGCTGTGAATGCTCCTATTTACATACTCTCCCACAAAAATTAAACACACTCTAGGGACCAGTGTTACAAACCTCTACCTACATTGTATTCATGTTTCCAACCCATCCATCTCCCAAGCCTCATCCTCTTTGAGTGGTCTGCAAGATAAGAAGGACTATGTAACATGCCTGGAATGTTTCTAAATCCAGGAACCAGTAGACCAAAAAGGAAAACAGATACCAGAGCCTAGGGCCTCGCATGGGGAGTACTCTGTTATGTCTGAACTCCCAAATAGTTTGAACAGCATGAGATTTGGGGATCTGTTTTTGGGCCACATCAATCTAAGACTGTGTAGTGATAACAGTGCAAGAAATGTAGAGAAAATAAGGACTATTTCCTTTGCCTAAGGATTGCTTAGCAGCTGTAATTCTGAAGTCTTGATTTTTCTCTTCTAAAATAACTACATCCTCACAGAGAACATATATCTAATACAACAACATTTTCTGTTTATTAAATACAGCTGATTAAATTTGGTGTTTAGCTATATGAAGAGAAGAATTCTCAAAGAAATAGGAGTCAGTGTTAAAATATAAAGTGCCCATTTCAGGGAGACTGTGGCATTTTCTATTATTTGTCTGAGATTTACTCTTTCTAGAGCCAAGTGTTTGCCTTGTAACTTGGTGCAGTACTGCAGATGCATGTGGAGACTGTGGAAGATACAGGCTTTTTTGTGTAATTGGTTGTAGTATCACATTTTTTTTCACCTGTTCCCCTTTTCTCAAGAGATAAAGTTAGAACCTAGAATTCCCATTTTTTTTTTTTTTTCATAAAAGTTTTGCAAAAGAAACAGTTACATGGGTTCAGGGCAAATACACTTTGCATGAAGCAGGAGTGGAGAGGAGCATGGTTTGGAACAGTTTTAATTTGGTCAATTTTGAGAAAGTATACTGAATTTTATGTTACAGCTGCTGTGCATTTTTACATTTGTAGGACCATGCACTACTACTACCAGTGAGCCAAAGTATTTTCACTTGTAAAACCCTAGTTCAAGCTGAAAGGTCTCCCTTTCCAAATCAGATTGCCACCAGATTACTACCAACAAAAGGGCTGGACATTTGGAACTTGTCTATTTATGACTGTTAGTGTAAAATAGAGTGAGATAAGCATTACAGAGTGAGTCCATTTATGGACACTCATACTATGTCAACTGGTTCTCTTATTTACATTATCTCCTTCCAAAGTGAACTTAAGGTAACAAAGCTCAATTTTGCCACAGATGGCAAGAAATTTGGAACTATCATGGTTACTCAGTCCTTTGAGAAATGATTGTCAAATGAACTGCTAACTTTTATGCCAGGTTAGCTGTGATGCATTTAACTGCCACCCTAGGTGAAGGAGAAGGACCCATGGACTACCATTCCGCCATGCACACACCACTGCTCCTTTTAACTTGAGTCAGAGAAGATCCTCCAACACACACTGTTCCACTTGCTAGGGCGTGAATAAAGAGCAATGGGGAAAGGAATCAACAGTGTTGGTAGAAGCAGGCTGTTAGATTTGTTTGGCTGCAATGTCAAACATCGCCAGTAACCCAGTCATGAAATTTGTCTGCCAGAAAACAGAATCAGGTCTTCTGTGTCTGCGTCCTTTTGGGGATGAGATAGGATATGATTCTCTTAGATGGCAAGAATAATACAGAGCAGTTCTCTTGTAAAGCACCATTAGGGCACATCAAATATTTACTCCAGATCTGACTCCAACACTTGCTAACCCTTAGGATAGACCTAGGTTGTAGTGTCACTCACCAAGTCTTCCATGTAACTCAGAGTTAAAAGCTTATGGAAGGTCCCATTTTAATTGGTTATGCTAAGCATCATAAAATCTACAATTTGCATTTTCAGTTCTTCCAAGAAAATAGATAGTGCTTTCAGCAATGTTGTGAAGGTCAGAGAAGTCTGCTCAAGTGAGAGTCCACAACATCTTTTTCTTCTTCTGTACAACATACAGACTGAGGAATAAACACTTTTCTTTTGGTGCTGTGCCAGGAAACAGCTGTGCCCTGAGACATTGTCTCCATTCACTCATTTATACTGTGCAGAGTCTTAAGTATTCTGCTTGCATGGACTTCTCTCTGAATCTGCTAGCACGGTATCCCTCCAGCGAAGAATGGGCCCCCTTCCAGAAACAGAGAACTGTTCTGTCCCTGATACTCTCACATCCCATCCCATCTCACCCCATCCCATCCCATCTCACCCCATCCCATCCCATCTCATCTCACCCCATCCCATCCCACCCCATCCTGAATCAGATCCCATTCCTGGATGGTAGATGGTTTTATACGTGCCTCTTCCCCTTCTTCATGCACTGTGCTTTTTCTTTCCTGCTTCTAACTCAGCTGTGTCTCTAACAAGCATTGGTGGAAGGATTCTTCTTGCCTTACTGGTGCAGCTGAGCCTGGATACCTCATCACTCCTGCTAGAAAGAAGTGCCAGTTTAAGGGTGAAATTTATCTGACCCAAGTCAGACATTCAGTCTGGGGTAAGATGAACTGTAACCCTGGAAATGCCTGGTTGTTTCTTCAGTAATCTTAAAGGGATTTTGTATGAGTAGGTTGCACATAAACATCTACTTACAGTTCAGTTAATCCCAAATGAATGTCCTGCTTCTCTCCACCTTCTTCTCAGATTGTACCATAACAGCCCTCCCACCCAAAATGACTTGACTCCCCCAGTTTATACCAGAAACACACGTGGGTCCTTCAGGAACAGATACCCTTCAAACTGGACACCTTAAAAATGTGGCCTAGAAGCCCCTACAGCAAAGAGAATGGCATTCAGAAGACATTTTTGCTCCAGTGTAAAATGAATGTGCTCTGTATAGTTTTCATTAGACTAGGCTGGCTTTTCGCACTATGTAAACATTTAGTAACAAAGATTCTCTTTTTGCCTTCAGAAATAAACACAATTTTATGTTTCTATGTTTCGTGTTTCAGTGTAGATTTTTATATTTTGTTTGCCTGCCACTTTCCAGAATGACTGTGCTTATTGGATTGTATCATGAATTACGTGGTATCGCCGAAACAGCTTGGAAAGCAATTCATAAACTGGAAAGTAAGATCCAGGAGAGCCTTTACAAATGCACAAGAGGATCTTTTCATTACATCTAGAAATTAAAAGTGTTTGTACTGAGATCATATGGCAGAAACTAAGGAAGCAATTTTTAACATGCATACTTGGTTAACCTGTTTGTCTATACAAAAGAATACCAACAAGGAAAGAAAAAATCAAGATCCAAAAATAAACATTTCAGTCATCTTCTAATAAAACCAGTTTTATTAATGGCAACATTGTGTGCATAAATATCTATATGAACTTGAGTTATTGCACATAAAGGAGAATAATCTGGTCTCTCAAGTCAGTGCTGTCCCACATAACAATAAAATTAGGTAGAGAATATGTTGCAGCATCCTGGCAACAACATCTCCTTGGAGTCATATGATGAGGAGGTGGGATTTTGTGCTTTCATGCAAAGAACATGGAAAGACCTTTAGCAGCTAAAGGAACATCAGGGTGCCTGTCAGATTGCTTTTAGTATGTTTTTTTTTTTCCTAGCAGTATGACTCCTTCCTCAGTCCCACTCCCATTATTTAGGCCTCTCACAGGCTTCCCTGCACAGTGTGGGGTATGTGTGCTGTTATGACCTATAGAAGCGAATTGCAAAACTGGGATGCATAAGGCAATCTTGCTTTGGTTTGCTCTCACTTTTCCCATATTTATTTCACAGAAAGTGTGTGTGTGACTTGTGAAATTTGCTGTTAGCTGTGAGCACTGAGGAAGTCAAAAGACACAAATAAATACATTATCTGTCAATGGTTTTGAGAATCTCTCTGACAGTCCTGTACTTTTTCACTCAGTCTCTTGTTCAAAGCCAACAAAACATGCGGGTCCAGAGCCTGTGCATAGAAGCTGCTATGGCCCCCATGAAGGAAGTACTTCTGTACACAGTCTAATGCTTTTTAGGTATTTCTGAATGTGTTCAAGTGTTCTCTTTTCCACAAGTCAGCATCTTACTTCAGAATATCCTTGAAGTAGCCCAGGATGATGTTGCTATAAGCAATTCTTGTTCAGGTGTATATAGTTCTTATATAACGAAAGCACTTATTTCCCTTAGGTTTTGAAAATAACTGTGTTCATTTTTACCTACTTTCATAGGTAAATATCTAAAACACTGTGGACATCCTCTGGGGATGGATGCACTTGGATTGCATGAGACAGCTCTCAGCTTTGACAGTAAACAATGATCAATTTTTGTTCTGTTGAGCCATGTATTTAGCAATTCACAAGAAAAAAGAAGAAACTGACTTTTCTGTTGTCCTACACTGGACTGAAATTAGCTTTTTGTTTAGCTTTGTTGTATTAGGTTCTCTTACCTAACATGGAAGTAAAAAGTTTAGAGATAAGCATATGAGAACGTGGGAAAACTCTTTTATTTCTTTCTGTATGCAAAATCTTTTCTATTTTATCTATTTTTGGACATGCAAAAAAATTAACTTAAAAGACTTAATCCCTATTTTATGTTGAACATGAGTAAAAACTTGTAAAGATAATTCCACTTTAGTGATTAAAATATAAGCATATATCTATATAAAAAGAAAGTACCCATCTATATGTAGTTTTAAAATCATGCAGTGGTGGCTAACTGCATGATTGAATGCACTTAGAAGTCAGTGGAAGGACTTCTATTAATTTCAGTAGGTACTTGATGAATTGGTGCTGTGGACCTCCGGTTTGGGACCTGGTCTGGCTTAAGCTCAGGTATATAGTTAGATATAGATGTCTTCTGTGTTCTCAAGTGTAATATTCCAACATTTTAAAGAAAATAGAATAGAACAATGCAAATGGACATTCTCTTTTGCATTAAATGAAATTCTCTCAGTATTTACTTTGAATGGCTGCTTCTTTAGTGCAGCTAATGCAGAGCATAGTCTACCTTGTCCACAAAATGACATTTCCAAATGCTGAATAAATAGTTAAGGAATTACAAAATTAATAGTTCGAAATTTAGCCAGAGGGATGATGCCAGTGTCTACAGACTGCGTGTATGCTCCAGGTGTCAAGCAGTTTCTATTCTATTGCTGAAGTGTAACAAACCACTTGCAAGTAGAAGTGTTGCAAGGCTTTTTCCGCTATTTGTGAGTATTGCATTATGCCTTTTTTCTACAGCTTTTTTCAAGTTGCATGGAACAGAAGGCACTAAAAAATACCTGAATACCTTGCTGAAATTGCTTGTACTGTTTATACAGAACTTTTCATGCCCAAAAATACAACTGTGAATCCAACAGTGAGCACACAAAGAGAGCAACTTATTAGGTTTTCTTCTCTTTTTTCCTCCATGTTTATTTTATAACATACTGCATTTCTATTTATAGGCTAATGTTTCACAGCAAAAGCTGCCCTGTTTCTGTGCAGCTTCCCTACCTATAGAAAGCTAGTTCTCCCATGCCAACAGCCTTATTACTTTATTTGTTTAATTTCTCAGCTTTCTTTTAGATGAGAAATAGTTCTAGATATACGTGACTGATGCAGGCCACTTTCAGGTGAGGGAGGTCATTCTTATTCAATGCACTATACTTAGTACATAAATAATTGCTGTGATTTCAGCTAGATGGTCCTAATGATACTCTAATGTGGTTGCACATCACATTATCAATCTTCATAATAATAATTGGATATTAATCTTTAATAATAGCCATGTATCACCAGTTACACATAAAGCATGAATTTGTGGGTATTGCTGTATGTTTGGGAGGAGGCCATATTTTGTTCATAACCTCATATTAGCAGGTTATAGGAAGGTTATTGGAGTATAAGTACATAGCACAGACTTTTAATTATTGGTCACAGTTTGTGGTTCAGTCAATAAATCTTATAAAATAGTTGTATGAAGAAGCAAAATTAATATAGCTGAATTGGTTATTGCAGTTATCACAGAGCTGCATAATGAGACTGCTTGTGTGCAAGGTAAAAGTTAAGTTCATGTGGATTTTTTATAATCTCTTGCTGACAAATGTAGTTTAGTGCTTTTTGTGCTCTTCTTTGGGTAATATTTCAGTCTGAAATGTACGGCAAAAAAGAATCAACCATATCTTTCAGCATCTATTAGCTTTAAATATGATTTGATGCTTAATATCTACCCTCCTTTTTTCACAGCCATGCTGACAGGTCTATCTGTGCGGGGGCTGTCATGGCGAAATATTGTAACTGCAACAATTCCTGAGTTAACTCAGCAGCAGGGAATAGCTTTTTATGGGTGAGCCTGCAAATCCTGATCCCTGGTGTGCTGCAACCCCATACAGTCAGTGGGTGAAATCTTGGCTTCTGTGCACGCAAGTGGCAGAGATCCCACTGCCTTCTTCACTATGGCCAAGATTTCACTAATTGGGTATTTGAAGTAGTAATCCCTCTCAAAGGCTGACTATTGTGGGGTGGCACTGACAGACCCGTGGCTATCCTACTGCAAGCCTTTTCCTCTGTGCTGATGAATTTGAAGCAGCACCTCCTGTCAGGCTTTGATAAGAGGCTCTAATTGAGAAGTACTGTTTCAGGGTACTAGAAGCAGCATCGCAGCTGGAGTGAAACTAAAAGTGGTAAGCCTGGTTTCAACATACAAGCCTGACTAAAAGTACTAAACTGTGGGTGTATTTCAATTACATTTGAATTGAAGCAAAGGCATGAGTTCAACAGCATTAATAGGGAGAGAGGTGATAATAACTTGATGTCCTTAAAGGTCTTTTCCAACCTGAATGATTCTATGACAAGCAAGGAACACAGTGGGCAAGGTTGTAGAAGAAATAAGAGGATAAGAACATTTTAGTTAATACTGCTATTTGTGTGGAGTTGCTCTTAGTCTTTGTACTTCCTTATTCTTAGTGTAGTGGTACAATAACCTGTCCCCATCTCTATTTTACAAATGCTGGGACTGAAACAAATGAATAGTGAAGATAAGACATATGAGTTCAGAATTAGCCTTGAAATGTGATTGCCTCAGAGGGAATCTTTACTCCTACTTACTGCCTCTATGCTTCCCTGCACTCCATTGGTGCTTGAGGCCATAAAGAAAGATGACTCAAGGAGCTAATCCAGAAGATATGTAGGCCCCCAGAAGTGAGTATGTCTGCCAGTTTAGCCCCTGGCTCTGCAAGGTCAGACCTATCCCAAGAAAAGCTAAAGCAGCTTGCGGGAGAATCAGGTGGGAGCAGGGCAGCTCTTTTACCAGCAGCTAGCTGGCCAATTAGATTTGCCATAACATGAAACCTCACTCTTAGTTATTCAGAACTTGGCTTCAGATATTTATGACTTCATCCAGAGAATATTCTGTCTGATTGCAAAGAGAGCTGCAGGTGTCCAACACTTCTGAAAAGACAGACTCAGTGTCTAAAGCAAAGCATCTGGAATTAGAAGCTGATTTTGAATATTTGAACCTATGTGATTCACTCAGTTAAGAAACAAGCCAGTGACACAATCTGAAATAGATCTGTTGCCTCCTGCCTCTCAGCCACTGCTCCCTGTGCAATAATGCTCACACTAGAACCTGCCATCTCCCACATACTTTGTGACTCATTCTGTCCCTAAAATTATTTGCACCTGGTGTTTTATTAACACCAGTGTAATAATTAAAAATATGGCCTTCAGAAGCAATTAAACCAGAGTAATTTTGTTATCATAAATATCCAGGCTTTTACCCTTCGTATGTTCCCAAGTACCTGTATTCTTCCATGATATTTTGCCCATAACTGTTTAGCAGCAGTTAGGCTCAGATGCACACATCTCCCTTACCTCTCATTCTTGCTTGGTATGCTCTGTATACTCTTCCTTATTGCCATTAATTCATCTTTAGAACTCCTTCTTTCCATGATGCTCACATCTTGTGATCCTCAGCAAAGACACATCTCTGTTTTTTTCATCTCTGCACTGTTCTGTGTTGCTAAGTCAGAGCATAATATCTTTAGAGCTGGTACTTTGTCTGTGTGCTTTACTAGAACAACAAAAACACCTGCAGCCCTCATTAATATTACTACTGCCATTGCTCCCCTGCAATCCGTAAACTGTTGTTCCCTTTTACAGCATAATCAAGTCCCTGTGTGTGGGTTTTGTGTATCTTCTGGCATGGAATGAGGCAGAGCTGAGTTTGTGAACGTGACATGCATATCCCAGAAGCTAATAGATGAAGTAAGCTGACTATCTAGGCAGCTAGAAATTTCTCTCATAGAATAGCCATTTAGGATTGCTTTGTTTAAAGGTATTTATAAAGAATCATGCCTGCATAGTGAAAATATTGTGAGTACTGTGGGCCTTAAAATTAACACTTCCTTTATGTTTGTTTCACACCTTCCCTTCCAAATGTGTTTGGGGATTGTAGTTGGAGGAGGAGGATGATTCTGACCTTTACTCTATGAGAAGGCCTGAAAGCCACTAAGCACGGCAGAATCTTGCCCTTTGCTTACTATTCTGCTGTCTTGGCTTACATTGGCTTCATAGTCTGTATATTTGGGATCTGGACTTTCTTGTGGACTTGAACTTACTGTGGCTGAAGAACCATCTGAACTTGTATTTCCCACTTCAGATAGGTAAGTGATCTTGGCATTAGGCTGGTTAGATGAGTTACCTGTGTGTTGTGGTTTAAACCCAGTTTCTACTCCCTTCCCCTCTTTCTTTCCTCACCTCTCCTTCCTCCCCACTCCTGAAGGGATGGGGAGGAGAATCGAAGGAATGTAACTCCCACAGGTTGAGATAAGAACAGTCCAGTAATAAAGGTATAACACAAAATCACTGCTGCTACCACCAGTAATAATAATGATAAGGAAATAACAAGGGAAGAGGGTACGATACCACTCGCCGAAAAACGAGCCTGACCGGGAAGTGCAGTGTCCTTCTGGGTAACTTCCCATTACATCCCTGGGCATGATGTGCCATGGTATGACATACCTCTTTGGCTAGCTTGGGTCAGGTGTCCTGTCCCTGCTTCACCCCAGCCTTCCCTCCTCCCTGGCAGAGCGTGAGACTCAGAAAGTCCTTGGTCAGAATAAACATTACTTAGCAACAACTAAAAAAACACTGGTGTTATCAGCTATGTTACAGGGAGAGTCAAAACATAAAAACTGCATCAGCTACTAAGAAGGAGAAAAAACTGACTGCTACTGCTAAACCCAGGACAGTATCCACCCCTTATACCATTCACG